>CAAKHB010000374.1:2677-14510 GCA_901007665.1 Aeoliscus strigatus | reverse complement strand
CATCTGCCGCTGTTGTTATAGTAAACCCCTGAAAACACTCTCATTACCTGATTCATTTGCCCGCTCTCTCTCACACACACACACACACACACACACACACACACACACACACACACACACACACACACACACACACACACACACACACACACACACACACACACACACACACACACACAATGTACACATTCTTTCTGTCCATCCCTCATCACTCATCTTAAAGAGAAAAGTGTTGTTTCTTCACTCACTGCTGCTTCTTTGAGACCTCTAAAAAATGTTGCCTGATTTTAAATTGTCATGACGTACTATCTCAGCATGGGAATATCTTATTAAACAAGCGATTCTCAAAGAACGTCACTCTCTCCTTGGTTTTCAATATTTTGCTTCCACCCCCTCCCCACTTAGCCTCCTCTCGCCCCTCAGCTTCCTCTTTTAGCTTCTCAGGATGCCATGCGGGAGACAGCGGAGCGCATCGGGGAGTTGGAGAGGGCACTGAAGGAGAGCATGAACACGGCTGCACATAGAGAGGCACTCTGGGTGCAGGAGGAGACTGCTCGCGCTCAGGCCCAGAGACAGGTTGACTCTAGCACAGACAGAAGACCAGCAAACACACACATTTACACTCAAGCAGCCTGGCATCGTTTTTAAAAGGAGTGCAGGTAGAACCTCAGAGGACTGTAGATAACTGCACCCCCATGTGGTTAAGTGGGTAACTGTAGGCAATGGTGACAGTGTGTCTTGATCAATCTCCACGTAACTCTTACCCAAGGAATATTATAATATTATAATAAATAATATCTGGTACAAGTCTCCAATAGTTTCAAATAGTCCTGTTGAGTTCTGTGATGTAATTTTTGTTCCTTTTCTGCACACGTTGAGTTCATGAGCATGTAATCAGCATTAATTAACATAGATTTACTGTTCAAGTCTTGACATGCTGCATTTTAACCTCAGTTTCTAACTGCCAGCTGCATTCTTTATGTGTGCATAGGTGTGTCTGGGTGGGAAAGAGAAACCAGGGAGGGAATGTGTTTCCTCCTGGTGTGAGCGTGCATTTGAATGAAGATGACCTTGCATTACTTAAAGTGCCACAAGTAACATGAGAGCAATCGGCGTTAGAACGTGAACCGACATTTTGAGGCAGAATGCATCAGCCCCACAGACATGGTCAGTGTGCACACACACACAAATTCAAAGGCAAAAGCTGACAAAGAAGAACCTGAATGATGAAGAGAGGATCTATGTGGGCTGAGCAGAACCACCGTGGGTTGAGAGAATGTGGGGCGAGCCAATGATAACTGTGGCTTGATTTTTCAAATGTTTTTTTGTAAGTAAGCACGGTTACAGTGTTTATTAAACAATATTTTTAACCACTGAGAGCTTGAAAGAAAAGTATAATTACATTTGTGGGACTTTTTGCACGCACAGAGGTGGGTGGATGTTTACCCATGTGGAGCCAAAGAATCAGGGAAATCCTTTTCAAACTTGTGACATGTTAACACGCCAAAACCCTGGAGTTCACTTGCTTTCATTGTAAAACAGTCCAGACCATGCACACAGCAGACACTCTGTGCCAGGGTGCGTTCATGCTGATGAGTGGACTTGACACGTACTGAACTGGGCCAGAAAACAGTTGCAGTCAGACGAGAGCTTCACATTTCACTCCAGCTGCTTGGCCCCTATAACGCTCGCTGCTAGGTGCCGTCAACACACTGAACTTTGTGAGCCGACATGACGTCACCAGGTAAGGAAGTCAGCAAGTCAACATGCAATAAAGATGCAGTTACACAGTCGTCAGTCAAGCGCCACTCCTGCCGCAGACTATGGAGACATAAACACTCTGTTTGTGGGTGTTGGGGGAGCAGAAAGAGGGACAGGTCTCTCTGAAACGTCAGCTGACCCTGGCACCATTTCAGGGCGCCTTGCCAGAGTCACATTCTCACATTTTTCCCTCCCGCTTGTTGAGTGTTTTTTTTTTCTTTCTTCTCCCCTCTGTCTCAGAGTAATCAGTCTCATGATGTGTAATGCGCTGAAAGTCTTCCATCAGCCTGACCCGCTGAAACGGAGCATGGGTAATGCCCTGGGTCACTTTTTTTCACACCCGCTCTTTAAGTCTCACTCTGTCACTGCCTTTCCTGTCGCTCCTCTCATCAATCCAAACCCCGCTCTCTTCCGTCTGCCGCCTGAAGCTGTCTCACCCAGTTACCTCCTCACCCTCTCCCTTTGTCCCCATTTTTGTTCCTGTCTCTCTCCCACTCTCCCCCTCTGTGGCATTTGAACTAGGCCTTTGAACTGGCAACACCGACGCAAATGGACAAGAGGGATTTGGCCCTTACCTCTGAGCCCTCAATCAGCTTAGCAACTAAAAGGGCTTTGGGCACGTCTTAGTGAGCCTTAGCCCGGCTGGGAGGCTTTGCCTTGAAGTTGAGCTAAATTAGCACGCACAGGCTCACCGCTAAGCTGATTAGGTCCCTAATTTCACTAAAATGCATTGTATTCCTTATTAATGATGTGATTGTGAAGCGAGGGCTAGCCTGGCTGGGGGGGGCTAATGCGGGCTGAAATGGAAGGGGGGTCTCTGTGAATGAGGGTTGATAACCACGGTGGGTGTAAATTCAATAAGTTATGTGTGACCATTAAGTATGGGACAAGGAGTAAAACTTTAAACCTGGTGTGATTTTGTACATTTGGGCGTATTAGCCGTTGAGCCTTCAGAGGTCAGTTGTTGTTGGCAGGGATTCGGGTCTCCTTTATTGGACAACAATACTGCAATTCCACTGTTCACATTGCCACTTTTTCTTATTTCAGGATTCACTTAGCTTTCACCCTTCCTTGCCCCACCCCATATGTGATATTCATGAACAGTCAGCAAACACATTATCAGACATCTGTGAAACACACCTGCAAAGTGGAGATGGAGGGTGTGTTGAAAACGTGTGAGCGATTTGGCCCCATCATAAAAGAGGTTGAATGCATTTCAAGTCCTACCCCGTGGAGTGATACTCCACTCATACAGCTTCTTTTTCTTGCTTTCCTTTCACCCTTTATATTAGGTCCAATACTTAAAAACATATTGCTTTGACCATCTAATGTCCAAAACCTGTAACTCATCAGAATGGAACAAAGATGACTTATAGTGGTCATACATTTATTTCAGGAACAACCTACACGTTGCTGTTCATCTCCTGTTGTGAGGTACTCACTGTCAGACAATTACACACTTCCTGCCTTTGGATAATGACGCCTTGAGGTCACATCCTCCCTGTCAGTCAGATTGCATGGTTTGAGGGCAAGTGTGTGACGTGTCGTCAAATGATTCACACACATACATTACTTTCTTAATTCTTTATCCCAGTCATTTCATTTGCCCCTCATTGTCAGTCAGTCTTTCATTTTCATGTGTGGGCAGTCATTTGTCATCATATTAAAAACATTGTAGCATACTGTGAAGATAAAGTAAAATGACAACATGTAGACAAAAGTTTGTACTCATTACCTGACATTGTCTATATTCATGTACGACTGCTCACGGTAACACAGACCTCATGTGTTTATTCTGGTATGTTTTCATGCTGTTTTTACCTGAGTCTATCTCCCTTTGACTAGCTGGAGGAGTTGATGGGAGCTTTGGAGAAGACGCGGCAGGAGCTGGACACCACAAAGTTGCGCCTGTCTTCCACTCAGCAGTCCCTGCATGAAAGAGATGGGCACCTCAAAAATCTGCACCAGGAGAGACGCAAGCAGCTGGAGGAGATTCTGGAAATGAAGTTAGTTGCACAGTCACTTGTCTTCAAATATAGCCATATTCCAGTCTCTATCTGTTCACCTTCATCCTCTTTTTGCCTATTTTCCTCGGTAAATGTGCACAAGCTGTGTAACAGTATCTTATATCCTCTAGATAGATTTCTGCATTTGTGGTAATTGTTAAAAGAAACTCTGTCTACTTCTGTAATGAGCAAATTTATTGGCTCACCTGTTCACATGTGAATGTGTGCATGGGTCCTATATAGACATCAGTGTTGAGCTGAGTTTTGATGTAGGCTCAGCTGTTGTCTATAGCTGCCTTGTGAAAAGGTACATTTATTGAGGGCAGGTGGTGCAGTCAGAGACCGCATGCGAAATGTGTGTGAGGCTCCTTTTTTTCCTGCTTGTGACAAGGAAGAAAAAAAAAAAACCTAGATGTGTTTCCATGTGCTAGTGTGTGTCAGCGTGTATGAATGAATGTGTGAGCGAGTTCAAGTGGTCTGTCAGTGGAGCAGCTACATGTGTGTTTGCTTTTGAGTGCTCTGATTGAAGGAGCATGGAGCCACATATCTGGTTGTCATGTGCCAGAGAGAAATGCCTTTAATGTCAGCTCTCGGTATAGTACAAAAGAGAGAGCTGGCACATATGTATTGAAAACGTTTAAAATCCATTATGCCCCTCTGATCGCACTGAAAAGAATGTGCGTATGCATCATTCTGTCGACTGTCTCTGCGTAGACTGCAGGAGACACAAGAAACCGAATGCCCATCCCTGCATCTGCACCCACTCAGTTGTGATACAAACCATCTTCCTCTCTGTCCCACATTCTGCCATCCAAACATTACCAGGGATGTTTGGCAGAGGAAATGTATCACATATGATCCAGAAAAATCTGTGGTTCTAGTTATAAAAGTGAAAAACAAGCACCAAGCTCATAAACCTGGCATGTGAAACTGACTTTTGTCCTTTGCTGGCGCTGCAGCTCATTATTATATTACCATTAGAAAGAAAGTTAGCGTGATGGTTGGTTGACACAAACAGCAACAAATTAGATGAGATTCTTTGCTTTTGTGTGCAAATCTTTGAGCACAAGTCAACACTGGTGAGAGCTAATGGATGGGGCACAGAGGGCATGAGTGTGTGTGTGGTCTCTTGTGCAGTAGATTCTGTGTGTCTGTATGTAGGGAGAGGTCAGGAGCAGGGGTTTGGGGTCACTGATGATGAGGATTAAAGGACTGTTGAATTGTAAGGGGGGCAGCTTCATGAGACTGACTTCCATCTAAAAGAGCCACAAAGATACATGCGCAGAATGTACACACAACCTCAGTGGAACTCGCATGTAATCACTCATGTCTGCATACACGCACATACTTACACAAACTTTGGCTTTGTGCTTAAAGGGGCCAAATTCCCACAGCCGACTCTGGTCCAAGTTAGCGCAGACAAAACTAAACAGGAAAGATAGGGCACAGAAAGAGAGGTAACAAGAGAGAGAGGGAGTGTGTTAGTGTAAAAGATAAAAAAGGGGGAAAAAACGCAAATGAGATGGAGACCAGGATTGAGTGGAGGCGGGTGAGGGCTACGCAAACTCAAGTATTTCAACTCTTAGAAATCATGAGAGAAGTTTGATTGCGTGCCAAGTTTCTCCTTCTCCTCTCTGCCGTAATGTGGCATTTGTCAAGAAGACCAGCTGAGGCAAACCATGTGAAGCACGTTCCCCAGTGAACTGTGAGCTTTCTGTGTGTGTTTTTTTGATGTGTGTGCATGTGCGTGTGTGCCAGACACAGAGAGAAAGCAGACTCTTGGCTTTTCAACACTGTTAATGAAAGAGACAAGAGAGGGAAAAATCATTTTCAATATCCTCTCATTGCTGTGCTTCCTAGCTTGTTTTTGTGTGTGTGTGTGTGTGTGTGTGTGTGTGTGTGTGTGTGTGAGAGGGAGAGAGAGAGAACATTTTAATATTTGCGTTTTCCAGATATCGAGATGGAGTGTAGCTCTTGAAGTATAAGGAGCGGCCTGTCACCCCACACCAGATTGAGTTTCCACTAGTCTGTACAGTATACACACACACACACACACACACACACACACTCGGAGCCTCCAGAGGCACTAGACATTGAATGAGTCTGGGGCCATGGGGGATGTAGGTGCACAATAGAGAAATCATGTGTTTGGGCATTTCAGACAGTTAACAGTTTTGAACAGCAAGTCATTGAGATGTTTCCATAGTCTGAATGGGATAATACTCCGTGCCACAACATCACAGCCGCTTACTGAACTTGATCCTCCTGCAGACACTGGGAATGTAGCTGATATGATCTTTGTTTACATTTTAGTGATGGAAAATGATGATAGAGCTGAGGAAAAGGTAGTGGCTGCTTTGAGGGCGATGAATAAAGGAGATGCCGAGTTGACAACGTGGAAATTTTTTGACGTAGTAAAGGAGAAAGTTGACAGTTGGAGACGGGGTTTGTCCTCTTCCTGTCCAGTAGAGAAGACAGTAAGAGGAGGGGGGAAGAGAGGCTGTAGCTGAAGGGTGAGGGAGTAAATGATGGAAAAAGGAAGATAGATTGAGCGAGTGATTAATGGAGGGGTGGTTGATGAGGAACGGGAGGAGGGGATGATGGAGGGAGTCATGGAAGAAAGAACAGGGAGGAGTAGAGTTGTGAATGCTGGGAGGGAGCAGGGTGTTTTTAGTAATGTGAGGTCAGTAAAAGAGAGGTGGGATGTATACTGTGGAGGGAAAGTGGGCGAGAGTAGGATGACTAAACACGTAATATCATGTGCTGCAAACACCTCAGCATGTTGGACCAGAAAGAACATTGTCATCCATTTGATTCATCCGCATCTTAAATGTTAACACTTTTATTTTATCACCAGACACGGCCTTTGCTGAACTGTGACCAGGTTTTCATAAATGTAACCAGACATCATCATAGTCTTAACACATTATAAAAATAAACCCATGAAAAACTGCCTGTCAAACAGATGCCCAGAGGTTCCATGTGTGCATCCCGAGAACCCATTTGATGAACTGGGAGAGTCATTATTATGACACGTAAACCACCAAAACCAACAACGTTTGACCTCAATTAGACACTGTTCATAATACTTGAGCTGTTGCTCTACCGTCAGAACATATAAATCACCTTCATCCAATGTTCACCCTTTTCCTTCTATTCTAAACTTCATGCAAACATATGAGCTATTCTCAACTGTGGATATGTCATAAATCCAAACCTGTAGCCCTGACATCCATTTCTGTTCATGAAGTGTGTTCATTTGTTGGCAGGTTACAGTAATCCATGGCATAATGAGGCTTAAAGCAGTACCCACGTTATGACTCTCAAATCCCCAATGTAGACATCCTGTCTGCACAGCGCCGTTGCCATGGTTACATGGTTACACAGACTAAATACGCAGAGTCCAACTTTACTGGCAAGGTCATGTCTCCGTTCACCAATTTCTCTGAGGGGCCTGGACATACATTCACACATGTGCTCACACAGCACAAACACATCTGAAGTGCTCGCTTGGTGCTTGCGAGGACTTTCAGTATAAGTGCAAATGTACGCAGGTTCACACGACCACATGCGCACGAATGGGGTGTCACAGTGCGATTGTTGTGATAGGTAATGATAAGACAGAGGAGGTGGTTGCAGAGTGTGAATGGGATTCTCTGTGCTGCAGTGATGAGGAGGGGGCTGACCACACATCACCTTCCTCTCTTTCTGAGCCAGTTTGTATGCATGTCGCCTCGTGGGAACTTGGGGCCATTCATCATGTCTGTCTGTGCTCTCATGCCCTCTGACACACATGTTTACCTTCGACATGTGTGCCGGCTGTCGGGCCGGTAGGTGTGTTATTATGTCAGGACCGAGGCGTGCTCCACCCTTCTCCACCTCCTCCAGCTTTCAGGTCTTGTCAATGGGCGGCTTCATCATTTGGAAATCGCTGCTTCTACGTCCTCCAGTACAGTTAGGCAAGAACTAACTTCTACCTCTGTCCTGTGAAATAGGATTGTTTTCATCTGGATAGCTCATGAGTCCAAATCCAAATCAAGGATCTTTGACCACTGGCTTAAAGAAACACAGCTGTGTACATCAATGAACTGACAATCTCAGCCATTGTGAACTCATTCGCATCTGCACAAACCTGATTTCCTCTGTCATCGTTAGTCAGGAGTGGATGTACACTTTCACTTTGACAATTAATCAAAAAGTAATGTACAAGTAAAGTACTCCAGGCTATCAACCCTGTCTGTGGAAGGGGGCCATGAGGCTAATCACTCGTGCTTGTTTTTGGCATCAGGCACTGAAGTTGACACAGCTGATATACATGTACATGGAACCTTGGTGGGTGAATTCGTAGGCAACTGGACTTGTAGTTGGCTTGAAGACGTTTCACCCCTCATCATTTTCAGTTCTAAACTGACTAGTGGGGAGTTCAGCACTTTTAACATCTTCAAGTAAACTACACGTCCAGTTGCCAATGAATTAATCCAGCAAGATACCACAACCTGGATGTCGGAAGAACCTTCACAGACATGTACATGGATTAATAAAAAAATATGTTCTTCCTGTCCTTCCTTCAAATCAGGAATAAAATCACTACAATCAAACAGACAAATGGTAATGAACACATAGCCTCCTTGGTGGAGGTAGTTATCTGATACATGTAATCTAGTTTTACCAGGTGGAATCTACACCTACACCTCCTCTCCATGGTGACCATATGAGGACATCGATCTAAAAAGATGAACAGCAAATTCACATGTGTGTCATAACCTGATGTAGAGAAGATGGGCTTAATGTGACAGAAACAAAAAGAATGCTTAGACAAACAGAAATGAAAGAGGGATTCTATGTCAAGGGGATGTTCTATGGTCTTTCATCTTCATCTTGACTAACAATCCACTAAAGTCTTTCATTAATTAGCTCTCCTCTCTTTTACTTCATTACTCTTGTAACACAAACTTTAACTTCCTCTGAGCATTAAATGCTCTCCCGTCTTTTTCTTGTTCTCTTGACGGCTGGAAGAAGGCCTGGAATTTATCACACATACCTAATAATTACTATGACAGGAAATGGTCCTGAGGAAGTAGGTGCACTAGCCCTGCTAATTAGTGTCAGTCGCAAACGCACATATAAATGCGCATACCTGTGTGTGTGTGTGTGCACACACACACAAACACACAAAGCTAATTAGTGTCATTTGGCTGGCGTAGAAGTCTCGGGAAAGCTTAATCTGATTGGCTTTAGGGAGACTAACACCCCCAAGTTTGTATGGTTGTATAAATCTAAGGACTAATTGACTGGAAGTCTTGTGTGTATGTGGGTGTATGTAGAGAAGCATTTTAGTGCGTGCATGAGTGGGCAATTGATTAGGTGGGCCCTGCAGCCGTAAAGAGCCAGCTCAGGACACAACACCCAGAGCTGAGCATAAACTGCAGCCTCAGGGTCACCAAAGGAATGAGGAGAAGGAAGAGGAGGTCACTGGAGGAGGTGCTGTCAGTGCAGATGAATAGATGTGGCCGTGCCACTGAAGCCTGTCTCAGTTTGGACAGATATGCAGATACATGACAATACATGATCTGTAGTCGTGAGGGATTTGAATGAGATTAAGAATGTGGGATTGTTCTTCATACAGCTGCATGTAATACGTTGCTGGATGGGCTGTGTTGTAAAACAGCGGCTTGCTGATATGCCTTCATGGCTTCCCATAACTGACACATAAAATGCCAGTATACCCATACAAGTGAGTCAGCAGGGCTTGCTGGTGTATATTCACACATTGTAAACGACTCCAAGCCTTTGTGGTTTGCACACACATATACATATACACATTCACACACCTGAGCTTCAACTGCTGCTTGCATCTTTTGTGGTTTCGTTAATCATGACTGTGTGTCTCTCCTCCTTCATGGCTGACACGTTTGACACCAAGTTAACTTTTTGGCAGAATGTCGAGAACTTTCTGCAGGGCTGTCAGTTCACGTCGGCACATTTGCTCAGTTTCTGCCAGTGTATTAGCATTAGTAGAATAATGACACACAGACCATGTAAGGGCCAAGTCTGTTTGACCATCGGATGGTTTGAGTTTTATTGGCCCCGCACATCTTTCAGGTTCCCAAGAGGTTTTAAGAAAGAACAATAGTAGAATGGACCAGTCAGCCAGGACTGAGCTGTTCACAGCACCCGCTGGCGCTTCTGGATTGTGTATGTGTGTCTGATCTGCTTGATTCAGGATTGCAGACCCAAACTGTAATCATCATTATGTTCTTCTCGGCAGTGTGTGTGTGTGTGTGTGTGTGTGTGTGTGTGTGTGTGTATGCTCAAACAAGTCCAAATGAATCTGTGTATCCTTGCCGAGGTGTATTGGATGTGTTTGTTTGAATGTACGACATGCGGATACGTGTGCAGATATGTGTATGTATATGTGTGTGTGTGTGCGCGCGCGCCAATGATGTGAAGAGCACAAGAGCTATTAGCAGTGAAAGATAAGAAGCAGGCTGTGCCACTGGCTATGTGATGATTTTTCCTGCTCTTGTTTTGGCTCAACTCTTGTTCATTTGGTCTCTGTTAAATTGAGACATATTGGAAACATGAGTGTCCTCTCGGGGCCAGTGGGTATCAGTTTAGGACTGGGAACCGGAGGAGAAAAAAAGAAATGCAAGGAGAGCGGTAAGAAATGAGAAAAGAAGAGTGGAAAAAAATCTGAAGAGTAAGAAGTAAAACTCACCACGAGCATTTGAAATTCTAGAAAACACACATTTGTTACACTTGATTATGGAGGGTATAAGGAGAATCCCAGATACAGTTCACTTTCACAACATGTAATAAAACTTTTGTCTCATTTATATAATATTAGATTTGAAGTCCAGAGAAAATCCTTGGGAACGAACGGGGAAAAAAACACAAAATGTAGAGTTTATTCAGAGCATTCTAGTTATACAAAATAGCAACCGCAGCGTAATCTGTGTCGTCCTTCATCTTTAAAGCTAGCTTCAATAAAACATAGGAGGCCTTCATGTGGGCAGACAGAATGGGTCGAAACAGGACTGGTCACCACTAAACAAACAACGCAGGAATTCTGCAGAGACAAGAATTGCGAGGAGTGTGAGCGAAGACGATGGTATGACGTTCAGACGGAGGATGAAACACAGAAAATAGACTTTCTGCATGCGTGATTGAGAATGTGGGCATTTGTGAACGTCTTGATATGAGGGTGCAGTATTTGTGTTTATGTCTTGTGTAATTTAAGTCAAGATCAGAGAAATGTGGGATGTGTTGTGTCATTTCAGCAAACAATCTTCAAATGCGGAACAAGGTCATGTATATGCACCCTAACATTAACCGAAACCTTCATTTTTGATTTATATTTTTCCATTATTATTTGGAGGGAACACACACCATTTACTTTTCTCTTTTTTCATGTTTGTAATAATGCTGTAATATAATTCTGTGATCCGCACAGTTCAGTTGCAGAACATCCTTTGGTACATTTAGTCGATAAATCTGAAATGTGCTACATATAACTTCATATAACTCCATATAACTTCAGCTCATAATTATTCACTTACTTTCTTCTACTGTATATATCATCAAACATTATTTAATGGGTTTTTGTCTGTGCGTCTGTGGTTACAATGAGAATAGAACTGCTGATGCTTGAAACAGCTTGACTTTTCTTTCAACACACTAAAAGAGACATCATTTCAAATTACATAAAACTCAAACTTACAGTAAATTGTCTTCCCACTCAGGTATCCAATGGTTTTCTCAGTACACAAACGCCAGTAAATGAGAATATATAGCTAATGTTGGGGCCGACTGCTCCTGTAAATCCTGGAAAATTAAGCAGTTGCACTTAAATACATCTGCAGTTGTCACGTGTGAGTGGTTCAACGTGAAACGGAAAGACAAGAAATATAAAACACACACACATACACTGACATGTGTGATACTTTCCTGGTCCATTATAGCCACAGGTCCCAGAGTTCAGCGTTCACAAAAAATCAAATGTGTGTATTTGGCCTTGGGTTACATTTTCGATTGAATTTGAGAAATGGTGCACACATGCACACCCA
>CAAKHB010000372.1:76386-91991 GCA_901007665.1 Aeoliscus strigatus | reverse complement strand
CCCCCCCCCCCCCCCCCCCAAGTCTCCCTCGCCCACTCGTCCCTCCGTTTGCATTGTCAAGTTAACTTATCACTGCAGCTTTGCTGAACTATCTTGTCACTGTGTTGTGAGGGTGAGATGTATGTGGGTGGGAGGGTGTTGTTGACTATGTGCTATCTGGAGGGAAGATCTCGAGTCGACGTAACCTTCGATGTTGCGTGGCTTTTGAGCAACTACATAGCACTTCTGCTTATACTGACGCTATCTAAGAAAAAAATATGGCACGCTGAGATTAAATTCCAACACAGGAGAAAGCCCTTTTTACTATCAACAAATGGAAAGCTGCTTGGGGACAGAAATGTGGGTCAGTCACTCTCCAGGCTGAATATTTTACTTTAATTTTCATTACTAGCGATGACTAGTGATGAAAAGACACTACTGCAATAATGGACGGTCCACCTGGATATGTATATTTGTACATCAAGGCCTAATAATACCTTCCCAGTGAATCCACTACTGTGGCTATGTGGCATCATGTGGGATGCGTCTAGTGTCAACTCGTCAAATCCGGCCCAGAGGAGTGTTCCGGTCGTGCGGTGTCGATGTGAGACACATATTTTTTGACTCATACGTTGTCTGTTTGCTGATTCCCAGTAATGCCCGATATGCCAAAGGTGAATAACATGTTTCCTCCTAATTATACCGGGGTTCAGAACAATTGGCTTCAACATCAGTGCAGCTGAATAGAGTTTGATTTGATGACACACATTGATTTTCTCTTTTCGTTGTACATGAGCTGATATTACGAGGTCGGGAGCAACCAGAGTGAGACAGCCGGAAGAGACAGGAAGTCCGGAAGAGTTCCGACGTGACACCACAGCAGCAGGAGTTGGCATCTGTGTTTGGCCAGGTGATGACGCTGCTCGGAAGTCTCCGGATGTGAGTGAGTGAACGCATGGACAGCATGTAATGAAAACACATGTACACCCATTGGTGCATTACAGAATCTGTCCTGAAGATGGAGATTATTACCGTGCGTGTGTGATTGTCTGTGCAGTTGAGGAGCCCTATTGTCCTCAGACAGAAACCGTCCTCGAGCTGCTGTTGTGTGTGCAGTCGGGTTCCTGTTCCGTCGATCGCAGAGAGAAGAGTCTTTCGCAAGCATCATCGCTCGTGAACGTCCGGTACGGATGGGAGAGTGTTCAGTGCTCTTCCACCTGTCGACGTTTGGGAGGATGCCTGGGTGGAGGTCACAATACCCCCATGCACTCCCTCATACACGGAATGGGGGAGGTGCAATGACAGCACAACATTCCTCTGTTTTATACAAATCAGGATTGTTCAAGAGTGAAAAAGCATCCAGCTCCATTCTCGGTATTCGGTACTTTGATTTCAAAGCACTATGGTTTGTTTCTCTTTTTTTATTTTGGGAGCATCCATTTGTCTCATTGCCGCTCAGTCCGACTCGGTGACAGTGGTGAACAGACATTGTCTGACTGCCCCCTGTCAGGTCTCGCCCCCCCATACACACACACACACACACACACACACACACACACACCACTCAAGAGAAGCCTGCGTTCTTTGGGCAAGAACGAGCCGTGGGTCCAAACCACTGTCAACAAGGGGAACAATTTGGCTGGCAAGGGCCGTATTTACAGATCGGTAAACCACAGCTCCATTTAGCTGTGTTCTTTCGTCAGTAAATACCACAGGACAGTTTCCCTCTCAGATCTCGGGGAGATGCAGAGATAGAATAGTGCCATACAGCCCAAAGTCGGTCTATACTCACCACTCTCAGGACCACCATTGTTTCGGACTTCAAAACAGCCAAATGATCCGATAACACACGTTTTTCATGGCGCCCGGTCTCGTCCACATTCCACAGTGACCCGATGGAATTCAGTTGGTCCAAAGTCTTCGTCTGTGGCCTTAGACGGAGGGTGCCGGATGTATTTTGATTCCAACGGCTTCGTCTGAATATCGGGAGAGGCGTTTCTAAAAATACAGCGATTAAGGCCTTGTGGTTTTTCACATGAGCACCCAAACAAAACTCACATGGGGCTATTGTAAACACACAAAGTATGCTAATGTGTCAAGAGATGGAGCGCTTGAGTCTCGTTAACACGCCGGGCCCGCAGGACGTTGCGGTCGGCTTCGTATATGGAAACAGTGAACTGGATTGGACTTTGGCGTCAGAAGCTTTGAGGCCAAACGTGCTCCAGTCATAAAGTTATATCTGGGACAGGGCAGTCGACGAGCAACCCCCCTGTAGCTCCAAACGTTGCTCCCAGGGGATGATGGGATGGCCAGAGTGAATAAAACCATGTACAGATAGAGGCTGAAGAGCAGGTGAGCATCAAGAAGGCAGCAGTCCACCACATTAACAGTCAGATTCATGTGACTTCAGCAAGATTTATCATCCGATGCCTTGAATTGTTTCATTCCTCCAGTGCTCCAGATGCCCGTTGGGTTTGTCTTTACTCTTTACTTACTCCACCTTGGACCTGGAGCTGTTTCACTCTGGTTGCACTCCACCTGGCTACTACTACTGTAACTAACTGTTTCAGCTTTTACTCGGGGTTTCTATTTTGGACGGATGCCGGAGTGGAGAGAGGAGCATCAGTCAGCAGCCACGACAGACAGTCACCCGCAAGAGGCCAAACAATTGATGGCAAACCGCACATCCCGTTACTACGCAAACACAACCCACAAATACGTCAAACAAGGAGATGCGACTCAGTCCTCCTCAGTGCCCCCCCCCGAGTCGTCTTTATGCCACATGAATCTGTCGTGGTGGTTTTCTAATTACCGCGAGAGTTGTTCGGCGGCGATGGGTTCAGGAACACAGCTGGTGGGCGTCGATGGACGTGGGAGCATGGGGCAACCAGTCAGCTGTTCCACAGCCAGAGAAATCCATGGGTCAGGTCCGCTGTTGTGTAAATGTACACCGAGACGTCGGGGTCCTTCAAACTGTTGTTGTTGTTGTTGTTGCTCTTTTAAATGACCATAATAGAATTAATAGAGCATCTTGGAAAGAAACATATAAGACATTGTCATCCATAAACGTTGTTGTGTGGGTTGTTGGGTGTGTCTGCTATGAACAATACTGAACTGAGCTCATTTTTAGAAATGTGGATTTTCTCAGCGCTTTTATCTAAAGACAGCCGTAGTGCTTCAGTGTTGTGCCTCACACATACCTTCAGGTCTGCAGTCCATTCCCCAGACGGCTGTGGGAAATGCGGTGAAGCCACTCTGGGTTTGGAGGCCTCCCAGGGACCACAGGGATAACTAGCCTCCGTCATGTGACATGATCATGTGACTCTTACAGACCTGTAGTTCTCTGGGAAATGGGAGGAAATGGGAGGACCAGATGCTTTTCATCATTCCATTGATATAATAATACTATTTATTTATCACATGACACGATTTTGTTTTTTTTGGGGGGGGGTTGTTTTTTGTTTTTTTTTTTGTTCAGTGGGATTCGATGCAGTTCAGACAAAACATGATTAGCATTAGCTGATGCAAATGATCTCAGTGTTTTTCATCAGCGGACCCACACAGACTGTTTACACCTTCAAACCTTTAAAAACTGACCTGGTTCGTGGGTGTGTGAGCCCCCGAGCCTTCCTGGTTCCCATCATAGACGCTCTGCCTTGTAAATCTGGTGGCTTAGCTACCATTGTTTACACTTTACTCTCAGAGCTCAGCACCTGTTAGAGACGCAGCTCTACACAACACAGCTGCAGTTCATTTTCATCCTACAAACAAGAACTAATCGCCACTGATGAAGGGCAGTCAGAGGCAAAAAAGGTAGAGAACCTTTTAAGGGAACGCATCCTTCTCCAAACAAGCTAATGGTTGCTACATAATGTTGTCAGCTGGTAATGAGTGGTTCTGTCTTTCCTTGTTTGTTTGTTTTTTTCGTCCCACATGCCACTTACCGGTGGGCCTACATGCCCCCGGCCCCCCGCCCTGGCATGACAAGAGGCCACCATTGTGAAGAAATGTCTTTGCAGTCGGCCGGAGCCCACAGCAGCGCTGTCTGTTTTCTCGGCTGCCTCCCTGTCGCCAGCTTGTCCTTCTTCTCCTCGGCTTTTCACACACAGGCAATTAAGTCTGTTTCCCAATGCCATGATCCCCTTCAACATTCTTTGTTCTTGTTTTTTGTTGTTTTCCTGTTTCTTAGGTCCCCCCCCGTCGCCCCCTTTCTTGCGGGTTTGTTTCTCGGGTGAGGAGGTCGAGGCTGGGGGCGGAACAGAGAGAAGAAGAAAAATTGTGGGGGAGGTGGGGTACATTTGCAGCTTTATGACTAACCACATGTGTTTCTAGGTCTTTGTATTTACATGTTTCTCATGGAAAGGCGGCTGGTGGAAGGGGATGACGGAGGAAGAAAGACAGGCATATGGTTCTTGTTTGTTGAGTTAAATTCAGACCCGGACTGTTTGTTTCCAGAGATGAGCAGAGGGAATTACGTTCTCATAATCATCTTCAAATATGACTCCTCCTCAGGCGGTGGTTAGGCTTTTCCTTTAAATTAGATATTTATGTAAATACATGAAAGCAAGAAACTGGCCCTTAATTTCATGTACACAAGAACGGCATTTAAGAAACATTAAATGCAGGAAAAGCTGCAGCTGTTTAATGTCTGGTCGTTTGAAGGCTATTTACTTAATATGTGAAAAGTTTGTTTGAAGATTTTGGAACATACATATCTGTTTGAATGTGTACTCTCCAGTTCAACACCTAGCTGGTCAGGTCAGCGGCGTCCGGTCCTCTGGTGCCGCTCATTGTCTTTGCCCCACTGTGGACAGAGTGATCATCAGCCGGCTACACCCTCACGAGTCACTTCTTCAGTTGCTGTGTCAAAGTCGGAGTGGGACTCAGAAGGCGCCGAGGGGCATTCCATTCCCCTTTGCACACCTTTGGCTTCTAATCTGCTCAAAACACGATGTAGAGAGTATTGTCATCCACGATCCTTCACAGTGGGTCAAGGGGTGAAAACGCTGTGTAGGCTTGTTTTGACCCATGGACTATAGCCTTATTTACGCTTCCGCGTCAAATCGACAGCATACCTATGGCATGAGGTACAGCCCAGCTTGATGTGCACCGCTCACGAAATGTTAACAGTGTGTCATGGCTACGTGGACCAGATGGCGGACTGTCTGTGCCTTTCCCAGCTTCTCTAGAAGCGACCAAAAGGTGAAATTCAGACCAGAAAAACGAGCGGAAAAAGATGCAGATCCTGTTGAAGTTACTGCGGTAAAAATATCCGCTCGCTTTCCGTCGCTATGGCTTGAAGTAAACAGAAACAAAAACAGAAACACCGTGGCGGGAATTCAATGCAGAGTGACAGAAACAAACAGACGCAGAAGTATAAATTCTCACAGTGGTGTAGGCCTCTGGCGTCTTGGTCCACGTCAGCTCATCGCAGAAGCATAAACCCACTTTAAGTCTTCACCGCTGAGCATCACCTCCCCAACCTGGACTCTCCCCCTCAGCTGGACTGAGTGGTAAGAACAAGCTGCAAAGTCGCTGCCTTTATTAGGAGAAACTGCATAAGCAGAAGTCAAATAAATGTTTGCATTGAATTCATGAGGATTTGACAGTGATCCTTGTAATTTACTTTAAAATAAACACATGGTTCAGGCACGTTCATGTGAGGCCAGTCGGGTTCCTGGCATAGGAACCTGACTTTGATGCAGAACGCAAATACGGTGGGATGGGATGTTGATTTAGATCATTTGTATGCAGTGGGATCGTTCTCTGGAGGCTCTGAACAAAATGACAAAGTCGCTAAAAGAAACAATTCCTCTCTGATTGTAACAGTACCAGTTTGAAAAAAGGAACCCGTAGAGATGTCACTGTAATGCCAGCGGTTTGAACGGAAAATAAAACACACACACACACACACAAGACTTTACACAATGGGTTGTTAGTGCCACATGGGTGAACTGAAATCTCCCAAAAGAAACAGTTGCTACACGGAACATGACCCGACACTGATTGGACAATGACGTTTCCAAGTTTGAAAGTTTGCTTTTTCATTTCACATGTTATCACAGCTTCATCCCTGATGTATGGTACCTACATATATATATATATGCCAATACAGAGACTTTCACACCGTGACATTAGAAGCATAAAACATACACAGCAAATATTTAGTCTCAGCTGTACCATCTCCTCCATTCATATCCTGTTGTTTTCACAAGCCTGCATTAAAAAAAACAGTTCCATGACCCCCTCTCTGCCTCTCATTGTTAATTGTCATTGTTAATTCTCACCAGCACCTGCTCATATGATGCTATTTCTTTCATAGACCATTTCTTTTCCATAACCGGAGGATATTTCGGTCTGCTGTGACCACCCCGACCTTTATAACTGCCAAGTCATGTCTTGACACTTCCATTATTTGTGTTTAGTAGCCCAAGAAGCATAATCTTGGAACGTTGGGAATCTCCAGAGCCTTCCCCGAGTGCTCTATTACTTTCTCCCAGAATGGCTGTATCAGACTGCATTCCCATAGCACATGTAGGAAAGTCCCTGCCTTTGTTCCACATTTCCAGCAGAGATGATCAGTTCATAGACCCACCCTGTGGAGTCTAGAGGGGGTAAAATGGAATCTATGTACTACTATATTGCGTAAACTTCCCTCTAGCCTCCCTGATGTGTTTTCCTGAGTTCCCTATTATTCTCCTCCATTCTTCCTCACCTGGTTAACATTCCAGAGGACGTACACAGATTTGCATATTGTTTCTTCTGACCAATGGTGTGCTGCAGTCTTAAAGACAATAAACACAGTTGACTGGAATTGTCAGTATTCACACAAACTGTATACATAAAAGATATGTACTTGCGGCACAGCCAGGGATATGTAGAGATATGTACATTGGTGCAGTGATTTATCGTGGCAGCATTATTGTGGTAGAATGAGATTTTTAAAAATAGACACATGCGCACACACACAAACACAGTCAGCGTAACCGGGCAGAAGACCAAACCAGCGGACAGCAACACTAAAGAATGTAAGAAAAGACAACAACAAACTTCCAGTGCAGTTTTTCTGTCATTTCATTTCAGCAAGTCTTCAAACATTCTTCATGTCCATGTGCACCATCATCTCGGAGACAGAGATTGTGGAGATAGATTTCAGAGAAGCAAAAACCTCAGGATTATTCAGTTCTTGTCATCACTACTACAAGTCCCAGAATGCATCACTGAGCAGAGCAGAGCAGAGCAGGATGCTAATCATCAAAGTGGGGACACCTGTGAGGAAAAGCAGCACTCATTCTGCACTGGAGACGGACAATGAAACACCTCAACAGCAGTAGGAGGCAATTCATAGCTCCCAAAGACCGCTGGTATAGTTGAAACTTTGATATGATGATAATGGTATTTGATGTTACAGATTTTTGTGTTTGTTCCTGAATTACTGATTTGACTTTTCCAGTTGGTAAATGATTTCAAAATGGGCAATTTACTTCCTCACTCTGTGCATCTTGCCAATGTATGTATAAATTACAGAGAACTACATTTTCTCTTAGTATTTGTTTGTTTAATCGTTAGCGATGTGGACAGTGGCTGAATGCATTTCAGTTTGGGTTTGTGTGCAGCTCTTAAGTTGTTTGTTAAAAATAATAAGTGTTTGAGCACAAACTATGCAGAAGTTAGCCTAATATCACAAATCATTCAATGTGAAATGTTAAAACAGTTAATTAAAAACAGTTTCATATTTAGTTAAAAAACAGTCATTGATCGATTGATTTCTGCCCTTTATGACTGATTTGTTTGTTGACTGCACTGTAAAAAAGATTTCACCAAGAACATTGTTTGGAGGATCATTTCGGGTTAGGTTAATCAGTAAAACTATATCACTTTTTAAGCAGAGACTTGTTCCTTTTGTGTTTTTCAACCTACAAACTACCAATTAAGAAAATAAAAATAACAGTTTAGAGTCGGGAAGAGTTGTCCTGGTGTCCTTTGGGGTTTATGGAGCCAGACCTCGTCAAGTTGGGCAGACGTTGAAAGAAAGCTAATAACTTGACAGAGATCATATTCCTCTAGTCACGACTTAAAGCTGGGGGGGAACTGGAAACCGCGTGTTTTGGGCTGGAGGATGTTTGTTCTTTCCCACAATGCACATCAACCTTGAAACGATATCCTTCCACCTATGGGTTTGAATTTCAGGTGCACGAGGTACTCGCTTGTCTCCAGTCCCACACATTGTGCTATTAAATATCTCAAAAGTCCCAAACTTTCACGTGTTTACTTCCGACATTTCCGAGCAACTGATTAATATTTCCATGTGTGCCAGAGGACTTTAAAGGATCTGATGTGATATATTGTCAGCGGTGCTCTTGAGGATTGCTGATTGCCTTGTCCTGGTTTATGAACTTGCAGGTTTCCTTGTTTACAGCGTCATTAAAAAAATGTACATCTTAATTCTGTTATGAGTTTATTTTGTGTTTATTAGTTGTCACTCTCTACAATAATTACTTCCCAAAGGAAATCAAAGAAAACCACACTGTCTTTTACAGTCACATCATTTGAGTTTTTGGGGGCGTCACTCCTTAGTATGAACACATTTAAAATGTAATATAGTTCTGTTCTTTTAGTGTATATATTTATACAATAAATAGATACACATGTGTCTAAAATGATGTCATGTTTCAGAATATGTCTATTTTTTCGATATCTAATCTACCTATTACTACCGATTGTTAATGTGTGTTACAGGTTGACAAAGAGTGTGAGAAGCTCTTCAAGAGATCATATATTGGAAGTATTTTAACACAGTTGGATAACTTATGTATTTACAGTATTTTCAACATAGTGTCACATGACCTGCAGGGACCTTCAGAGATGGATTATGGATTTTGACAGTTTTGTCAAATAAAATTCATTATTATAGTGAACAGTAACAGGGGAGGTTTTATCTGTTGCCACGGGTATCGTAAACTGCGTAATATCTTCACTCACTCACGCAATCGTCCTTCAAAAAGACAAAACAAGGAAGTCCAATCTGAAAGTGAAATCCACTGGTCGTCCTGAGACGAGCCTGGAAAAACAAATACAGGGAAATAAAACAAATACTACAAAACATGAAAGTACTGACGACTCAGAACTGACTATAAATACACAACACACAGGTTAGTACACAAAAGGAGGCACGAAAACAAAAACCGGAAGTAAAGCAGACATCTGACACGAGGACGAGGAAACCGGATTGAACCGGATTGAAGACGAGCACAAACAGATTAACTAGCAAACAGATGTGACTTCTTTTATATTTAAAGTTCCTTTGGTTGGATTTAAAGACGCTCACGTCAGAGTGTTCTTCCGTTTTCATGTTCTCCTGGTGAACACAGGTTTTATGAGTCTGTGAAGGTTCTCTGTCGTCCTGGTAATCTGGGTGAAATGGTAGATGATTAAACGCACTTTTCTGAAACTTGTCTCAGGGTGAAAGAATTTGAATTTGCTGCCCTCACCTTTGTGTCTGGACAGCGAAGCCGCATACTTTCCATATCGAGGTGTCATAGCCCCGCCCCTGACCTCCAGCCTTTGACCTCTTAAGTCTCATAGCAACAAAAACAACAACTGCAGCATATACTGCTTCTGTTCGGTTTAAAGCCGTGTGTGTTTCTTTCTCCGTCTGCGCAGAGCTTTGCGTTGAATCTCCTCTAATTTGTTTTCTAGTTTTCCGTGTTTTCTGTATTTACTTTATACCACAGTAACACCGACAAGCTCGGCATCTTTTTCCGCTCACTTGTTTTAGTAAAAAATCTCATTTTGGACGGTTCAACTTTGCAGACGAGGAAGCGCCGTTTCACCATCTGCACTCTGTTTTTGTTCAATTTCGGCACCACCTACAGGCCTGGAGTATGAACTACAGCCTGTTGATGTGTCTTCAAGGATCCATTTGCATACAAGTATTCTTGATATGAAGAAAAGGAAAACAGAGCAAAAATAAGGTCATTTTGGAACATGTGGATGTGGCCGAAGACAGGTTGACTCACACAGATTGGTGTGTGTTTCAGACTAGACCACGTGTCCAGCTTGTGTCCAGGTGTTTTGTCCTTTGGATGGAAACGTTTTCACCTCAGCCTGCCGCTGACTTTTCTGATGGGTACAAAGCTTTTGTTGGGGTACCTGCAGAGATTGACGCAGATTTTCTCTTCCACCCTCTGACCTTATTGGAACGTTCTGTGCCTTGTGAACAAGTCTGAATGAGCCATTAGATACCATCAGCAGGGACACTGATATGGCGGCAGATTCATGTGAGAAAGTTGTTACGCCTGCACTCCTCTGAAATGTGGGTGCAGTTGCTGAGTATGCATCTTCCCATATGTTTGTCCTTTGTGGCCAAACAAAACGTGTGAATGCATCTTTGCTTGCAGCTGCTGAAAACTGCAGCTCCTCTTCCATCTTAATCTGCAGCGTTGTGGCTTTGGCGACATGTCAATATTTGTGCAGAAGAATTCCTGCGATATGTCATATTCTAGAAAACCTAAAAAGACATGAGCTTGCATTCGTCGCGAATCGTTATTGTTTGAGCGACGAGGAAAATGCAAAAAACAGTGGAACCGTAAAGTTGCGTCAAAGTCAGCCAAGACATCAAAGCAGAGGATGTTAATTCGAAACAGCTGAGCGCAGAAATCTTTTAGGAAGGATGGCCTGTGGTTTGTTGAAATGGGACACTAAGGCTGCAAACAGATGATTTATTTATGTGTTGATTCAGTGGTTGTTTTTGGCCCCTTGTCGCACTTCCATATCAAATGTCAAAGGACCTCATTTGGGCTCAGACGTTGTCGCCCCCTGCTCTCTCATTCGTCAGTTCCAGACCAGACCGAGCGTGGCGTCAGGTTTCGCAGTAAACTCTTTGGAACCGCTTCATGAATATCATAAAGGAGAAATGCGATTGACTTTCTCGTTCTCGTGCCCGTCCACCGGGAGTTTTTGGAAGGAGACGAGACGCAGAGCTAGCGCCGTGAGCAGAGGTCATGTGCGATGGCAGAGAAACTCAAACCTGAAAAGTGGAAGGAAAAGACAGTCAACATGATATTATTTCCCTGCTTTTGTCTGATGTAAACAGGCGCAGAGCTTATGCAAGCTTTTGATCTTCTGAACTGAACCCCCCCCACCCCCCCTCCTTGGCATAAACTGGGAAATTAGGCCTCACTGCAGGGAGGGAGAAGGGGTGCAGCAGGCAAAGGCTCATGGGAAAAGATATTTAGTGTGAGATCATGGGGTTCCAAGCTTTGAATGAAATTCCCCATCTGACATAATTTGATACAGCTTAGCACTGTTTTTCCCCAAACTGCTTAACCCCGAGGAACTGGAACTAGTAATGGTGGAGTTATTGTTCCCTCATCAAAGTGGCAGAGTTGTAATCGAGCCCTTTGTACTTTAATGGTTTTTTTATTCAATGGCGGGTCCTTGTCAGGGACGAGAGCACAGGGAACCAGCTGATCAGCTCCCGTAACCCTAGATCTGGAAATCCTTCTTGTGAGGAAGTTCATTCTCATCAGATGGCCACATTCCCAACCCCAGCTTTTGTTGACATTGCAGTAGCAGCTCAAGGGGATGGGGGCAGGTTAGGTGATAAAAGGGCGTGGGGGGTGGGGGGGTGGAGGCTCCTTGAGAGACAGAGAAGAAGAACTCAGTTGCTTTGCCCATGAGCTGCGCTTTTAACTTTCTTCCCCTCACGTAGCTCCCTGGTAGGATGTGTAAGTTTGGTACAGAGGTGAGCGAGCTGCCCTCCCTCCCCCCTGGAAAGCTTGTGCCCAAGAGCTATCCATTTGAACTTCAATAAGAGGCAGCCTTCTTGTGAGGACTTGAAACAGGCATCTTTGCGAGGCTGTTAGAAGTGCCTGGGCATGCCTTCTTTACCTGATGTGATGTGAAGCTCACTTTTGTTTGATGATTCCATACACAGATATAATCTGGTATTCTTGGCTGGGGGGGGTGAGAAAAGGAAGCGGAGAGGGAAAGGCGAGACGAAAAAAGGGACAAGATCGACATTATGCAGCAGCTTCACAACATCGGTTAGTGTGTGTTGTTGGGAGGAGGGCGAACACGATGTGTAGGATCGGTGCCGATTTCTGAAAAGGTGCTTGTAGGATGTTAAAGGAGGCCATTGGTCAGTGTTCTTCTACATTATAGATGTGCCTGAGAGCACCACGAATGCAGCGGAAACTGCTTTTTGAAATTTCAAAACGGGTTTATCTCCTGGCCGTGAGTTATGTCAGCACAGGTCTTTGAATTTGGTTTCATGTATTCTACCACACAGAACACTGGAGCGTATACCGGCATCGTTTGATTCTTTTTCATTTTTGTCTTTAGTTTCTGGTGCATGTTTTAAATATTTGTGCCACTTTTATCGCCCAGTAATCATCGGCTACCTTAAGGTCTTTGTGCCAAATGACGACTCATCGATATATGTTCTGAAGTGTAATCTTGTACTAATGGTGTTTAAGTGTTTTCTGAGCTGCGGACAGGAAGCCGGCAAATCTTGGAAAACAGTCCAACTCAGAGGACCCCTAGTTTAGAATCCAATATATGGAACGCAGTTTTTGTATCACTTAAGACTCATGCAGTTGTGTTTTTATTAACTAAGAACTACCGCAAGAACCGATTTCAAAGTCAAATTCAGCTTTATTGTCAAATATACCGTATATGTGATATACAGCATAGATGAAAGGACCTCTCAACACACGGTGCACAACGGTACAAAAAAGTACAAATAGTGCAAAAATTACGAACTGTAATATAGTGTAATAAGTTCAGAACTAACTTGATAAATCTACTAACTAAATTAGGTGAATGTAACCATGCCATTAAGTGGGAAAGGACAAGAGAGACATAAAGTAAGCAGACAGCAGTCAAGCAAGGCACAAGGTGCATTCCATTTGACCCATTATGTTGTGACGAAAGTGGAACGCTAACGTTTCGTTTTTTTTTTCCACCTGGAAATTACCGCGAGTTACAGATGTCAGCAGAAACCGGAGCACACCATGTCTATGTTTTGGATTTGACTCAGACGCATGTTGCAGGCGCGCTGAGGATGTGCTCGTGACTGGCAACTAGTCAAAAATAAAAAAAAAACCCTGACACTGGATTAACAGTCCCTTAAAGGTTCGGTGGTAGGATAATGATTCCGTTCACGGCAGAACTTCCGCTGAAGTTTGGCTGTAGCCACAGGAACTCGGTGTTTGTTGTTTTCCTCTTGTCTATCTCCTCTTCCACTCGTCTCTGTTGAGGCTGAAATATTTTCGACTTGCGCAGGCACATCAGTGCATCAGCTGTCTTGAAACGTGGTAGAATCACTTTGTGTGTTCTCTCTGAACGCATCTTTACAGTGTCACATCAGAACAGACCTCAGATCTCACGCAGGAGGAAGCAAGTCTTCATATGGCGTATGAGCGGCGCATCCAGTGTCTGCGTTTTGATCGGATAGGACCATGGAAATTTAGCGGAGAGGATGCTCTTTTGATATTGAGACTTCGCAGACTTCAGACTCGTTCCCAGATGCGTTCACGCCCAAACTTTCACAACACAACTTCGGTTTTCTGGCCTTTGTGTTGCTTTGTGTGATAATATTTCAAAAGTTTGTTTGCCTCGCGAAACGTAGCCCGTGTGCTTTGTAAAACGTCCCTCCACGAGCAGAAGTAGCCTCGGGATGACAGGCGTCATGTTTAAAATGCCCAAGTAGCCGAGATGAGACCAGCATGCACGCTCTGCATTACCTTTGATGGAGATCTGCCTTTTTAACACAGTTCTCCCTTTTAAAATCTTTCCACTTCATAAAGAGCGAGACGGGGCAGAAGACAGCAGACAAAAGAACCCAAATGCAGAGACTTCACTTCTCCCTTGAAGATGTTAAAATTAGTGAGTTGGGGAAAAAAAAAAACAGAAAAAATCAAAGACCCAACATTAAACGCTAAAAGATGCTTGAAATGTCGACACTGCAGTGTTTTAGAAAAGAGGACAGAAGATGAGAGATACTTGCAACAGACTTTGGTGTCACTTCAAAGCCCTGACTTTAAGAAAGTGGGCTAATATAATACTGATAGGGGGAATCTTTACCTGGCTCCGCTGACCTCGTCTGATGCTTCTGACAGTCCAGCTACAGATCCTGGGATCATGGCTTCGCATGTGGAAGAGGGGTGGGGAGTGGGGGGGCTAGGTTTGACGTGTAACCCTGGAGGTCGTCTTTGGTCTGTTGCTCTGTGATGGCCTCTTTCTTCTCTTGTTATGCTTGGGAAAAAAAAAAAAAAAGATGGCGGCCTTTGAAATCCACAGTAGCTATAGAAACTGCTGGAGTTCCTTCACTTTCGCGCTCGTCTGTCAGTGTCTGACTGGGCCATCGGGATGGGCCAACATCATTAGATGCCGGCGCACACAGGACACACATTGACACATTTGCTGACACAGGGTGTACAAACAAAGCCCCGCGGACGTGCGCGTGTGTGTTTGTTTTTAGGGGGGGTCATTTTAATTGGTTTGGCCTATGAACACAAGAGCAACAGAGAACCTATGAGCAACAGAGGCCTGATGTGTAGGGACTACTGAAAACTTTTCATCCCACAGATTTAAGACTTCGCTAACAAAATAAAACTTTCTCATCGCTTGTAAGTGTGGAATTGGAGACGAAAACTCTGCGCAGTTGAACAGGAAGTCCGTCGCTACCTGTGGCACGGCTACGACGTGATTAACACATTTATTTGACCTTTCTGTCATCCAAATCACACAACCTTCCCACTTCTCTTCTTTTTTTGCGAAGACTTTCATTTTCCAGTCTCTCTCTCTCTCTCTCCGCAACTTCAAAGAACCGACGATTCACAAGTCCACATCCCTCCGAGCAGTTCCGTGATTCTCCATTCTTTCATTTTCGACGGCCCCTTCGGTAAATATGTGCAATCGCCCCGCTTTTCAAACAGATTCGTTTCCCACGTATTTATTTTAAATGAATATTATTAGCTGGCCTGGCAAGAAAAGGTTCTTATGCTAATCCACAGGAATCACAGGCATTTCCATTTAATGCCTACTTATAAGCCATTCTTTAACGACTATTTGCCTCACAGTCTTAGCAAATGAGCTCTGCACCCCCGACTTCTCTGCGCTCATAATTTCAGTGCAAAGAAGTCGACCACCCCCACCACCTCCCCTACCCCCCCAATTCACTTTGATCCCAGAATGTGTTTTTGAATCTGCTGGTTGTGTATTCGAACATCAATGGAGACGCGGTTGCAAGTGCTTGTTTCATTATTTTTTCACAGAGATAAAATGAAACAACAGGGGGATGGGAGGGGATCGGGGGGCTGGGGGGTCGTGGGGGGATGAGGCAGTCGGTGACGTCCAGGATGAGCTTCACGTTGCCGTAGAGACAATGTGTGTCAACGTGGAGTCACGTCCTTATCAGATTGTGCATCCTGCTTATTAAAGGCGCTGACCTCCCAGCCGACCCAGCCG
This sequence comes from Aeoliscus strigatus, assembly GCA_901007665.1. Taxonomy (NCBI): domain Eukaryota; kingdom Metazoa; phylum Chordata; class Actinopteri; order Syngnathiformes; family Centriscidae; genus Aeoliscus; species Aeoliscus strigatus. The sequence goes on along the minus strand of CAAKHB010000372.1, from coordinate 76,538 downwards.
TCTTCACTGTGGCTCTCTGTGTTTCCGAGCAGCCTTATCTCTGGAACTTCCGAGAAAAGAGACAAAGATATCTGTGTCTGAGTTCTTTCATATCGGAGGATGTTGCTGCCTCAGCCTCTTTGCAGCCACCAACTTTTTTTTTATCGGGGGGG
>CAAKHB010000372.1:41738-74870 GCA_901007665.1 Aeoliscus strigatus | reverse complement strand
CCTCCTCGTTATTGTAATCAGCAGACATTTGCGCCCTGCTGCATGTTTGCGTCTTTCATTTTCGGGAAACATCACAGTCGCCGTTTGAAAGTCGTATCACCAGCTGCATTAGGGTGAGACAACCTTTGCCTCCGCGCGCTCACTTTCATTCAGCCTCTCCCCCGGAAAGCGTTATCGCCAGCTAATTTTAGTAGCAATCACAGCATCTCTCTCGCCGTGACAGCTCTTTCTTATCCCACGCGTCTCTCTTCCCCCACCCGAATCGAGTCATGTGTGGCGGGTGACAGGGCAAATGTGCCACAGTACTGTAGATGAGCCGTAGTCTGTAAGTTAAACTGCGAGGCACTTTCTCTGCCTCATCACAGCGCGCACTTCAAAACAAAAGGCGGTGACAGCCTCATTGTGATCTATTATTTAGCCCCCTCCGTATTTGATCACCAGCACGTGCCAGAGTGATGATCATGCAGATTAGGCCCGTTTCTTCCGAGTTGCCCTCCTAAACTCCTTTGCTTTTATTGCTTTGGGGATCTGCGTTCGTGTCGCTCTTGCAAGGGTTGTTTTGAACCGAAGCTGATTTTCTAAGAATGATCGCAAGAGGGTTGACGCTTACAGCTCCGCACCATGCAATACATCAATAATCAATAATAGCCTGTGTTGAATTCATAGTCGCTGGAACTCTTGCGATGGACGGGAATGGCTGACGTGTGTTGTTTGGGATTTTTTTTTCTTTTATATTTGATTTTTTTTTTTCTCTTTAAAAAAAAAAATATCTCGACCATTTAGGCAACTATTGTTCTCTCGTCCTGTTTCTCAAAAATATAAAACAAACAAAGCCACTGTTCACATTGTACAAGTAAATCATTTGTTTTATATCCCTGTCAAGCCTATTTGTGTGGCGGTAAATGTCCCCAGAGTCTGTTAACTACCTAGAAAGAAAGTAGCTTTTCAAAATATGCAACGGGGGAATTATTTGCAATGTCTGTATCAGAAATAATATTAAGGCATTTTGTTCCTTTTCAGACCTCATTTCGCTGCATAAAATATGAATCGACACTGTTTCGTACTGTCATTGTGACCTCACATCATGTTTCTCTACTCGGGTTGTATGAAATGAGTGAGAATCAGCTGCAAAACCCAAAGCTGTGCTATTACATTTATGTAAGAAAACCCACCCACAGCGTCGGTATGAACTTCCTGTTTGCGTGTATGAATACAAGGCTCCGACCATACAGTACCTGAATGACAGGCTGCCCTTGAAATCGCTGTATAGCTCCATTGACATGGTAATAAATCACTTGTACCGTCACACAACAATAGCAGGTGACTTTCTTACCATAGGAAGGTCGTCTTTGCATGTTCACCCTTTAATAAAACCAACATATTGATGCCGTGTGGACAAATTAAAGCTAGTGTCACATCCTGGAACAGGTCACACAGTTGCCATGATTTGTATTAACACAACTTATTTATTAACTTATTTATTGTGCATGGTCCAGTGAATATTATTGTATTGTTATTTTATATTATTTTGAATTAATCTTATTTTACTTAATTTATTTTGCTACTGTGTGCAGTGTTTGTTATGTTTCTTTTTATTTAATATTTTTATTTTATGTCAAACGTGTGTGTACAACCAGATAAATTATTTGTGGTGGGGCTGAAGGGACCAGTCCCAGCTAATCTCGTTTGTGTCCAAACACAAACACCGCTCCCTTTGACCTTCACCCACTCATCTGCGCAACTTTTCCCTCAGTAGCGTCGGCAACAGTTTGTAATTAGCGGCGGACCCCCTCTTCCTGAATGGAACTAGCATCATCTGGGTCTCGCCAATTATCTACGTTCATGCACGAAAGGAGCTGCGGCACACAGCAGAGGAGCGAACGGCGCTGCAGCGACGGCCCTCGTTTGCAGACTGCGACAAAAAGGTGCAAACTTTTGACCAGTGAATTCTCAAGAGCTAATTGACGTCTGACTGCAGATGAGCCTCGTTAATTTTCCACCGTCGGGTCACACTCGAACCCCCTGCTCGGCCCCTTTGTACGAGTGAATGTGCGTGTTTTGTCTCAGTCTGTGTCATGGCGTACGTGTGCACACACTCAGACAATTTAAGGAGAAAACGGGGGTGTCCAGAGATTAAAGTAACAATTCAACACTGGGTGCCTGCACAGCGCCCGGCCTCGCATCTGATTAAAAATGCAAATGTGCCTCTTCTTGCTTTGATGTGGGGCGAACAATGGTGGCGCCCTTGGTGGGGGCATTACCATGAGAGAATGTAATCCTTTATTTGTCGCCATGCTATGACACCCAGCTGAGCGCGGTGACAGTCCAAATCAATCATGTCACAGGGACTCGCCATGAGTCCGCCGGCTAAGTATCCCCCCCAACTCCGTTACTTCCAAGGCTGCGTAGCTCTAATTAGCTTCCCACTCTCAACATGCTTCAGGAGGGGGATGAAGATATCAAGAGAGAAAGTGTTTAGTGCATGAAAGAGCTTTAAACATGCTAATAATTAGCACGTTGCATTTTGAGTTGAAAACAAACCTTCAGTAAAAATGTTTATTGCCTCTGATGGACATCTGAAGTCAGAGCAGATGGCAAACTCACATGAAAAGAGACTTTGCAGGATGTTCTTTTGACGTTATGTCTCCTCCCACAAAGGCTGCAGAACATGCAAACCTCATAGAAAAGTGATGTCTGATGATATAACAATGTGTGTCCTATGAACAGAATGTATTCCCAGCAACACAAATTCATGGTTTTATTTGATTTATTTGTAGATATTCAAGTTGTGAATAGAACTAGCTAGGATTTTCTTTTAGAGAATGACCTACCAGCTGTTTATCATCTCCAGGGCAGGTTGCATACGATGAGTTGTGTGGAGCACTGCTAAGGTTCATTTTGTCTCCTTTCTCCAATTGTAGTTTGTTTTTCTTGTATACAGACCAAAAGTATAAGATGTTCTTTTTTGAACCTGTTTGGCAGTTTCAAACCTTCAAACGCAGAGGACCCTCAGTTCAGAATCCAAGATGGCAGCTCACGGTATTAGCGGTTTAGCTAAACTGCGCTTTTGTCATGTATTTGTACACGCACAATTTTTGTCAATGGGAATGTTGTTATAGAGTAGTTGTGCGTTGAATACCACACAATGTGTACGTGTATCAGCTAAGAACTACGCGCAAGAACGCCTTTTTTCTGACTATGTTGTGATGGAACTGGAGCACAAACAAACTCAACCAAGATGGCCTCCGCTGGTGTACTCCAGAGTATACCTCCACTCACAGTTGTTAAATCGTGTATATCTTTAATTCACTGTTGACAGATGAAGTTGGAGCTTTCTTCACTCCTGCTGTGTTTGAATGCAGCCGAATATAGTTGCATGGTTCTGTCACCAGGCAGAAACGGTGTGATTGTGTTTTTAATCATCTCCCATAAACAAAGCTGCTGCACTGCGATTTGTTTTAATTTATTGGATTTGTTTTTTTTTTGGGGGGGGGGGGTTGTTTTTTGCTCGTGGCTATGTCTGCCAAAATCTGTCAATTCTGACACCTTCTGTGTTTATTCCAGCATTCAAATAATAGATCAGATATTTGCGTAGTGAATGTCTTCACACACACATTGTATTCACCCTCCGTTTCTTTGATTTAACACATCAATGAAACAAAGGTGAACACACACACGTCCTGTCTGTGACCCATGTTAGTGGTGTCTAAAGAATAGTGGTGGCAAAAGAATCTCGTTGCTGCTGTTGGTACCGATGGGTTCGCTTGTCTTTTTGCTTTGATTACCTCTGCCAAGGAGGTTTTGATTTTATTAGTTTGTCTACAGATCCCTTTCTAATAGAACCTTTTTTTATGAGGGATGTCTGTCGGCCCAATGAAGAACCCATTACATTTTCTAGCGATCTGGATCCACGTGTGGATCTGAGGACTTTATTATTCTGTGTGGCATAAACCTCACTTCCTGTTAGCGATAAAATCCTGCGTCGGGCAGGGACTGTTCACATCAAACACAGATATAGGACAGGGGAAGGCAAACGTTAAACACACTTGAGTCAGTTCATTTAGGTGTGAAACTATCAAAACGCTGGCAAAGGTTGGCTGTAGGTGTGTCCCATTGCCTTTGTGATGTCAAACTGCACTTTGGATATTTACAGTGTGATAAAATAGAGCAATTTATTTACCTGTGCTGATCGACGTACACCTAGCACTTGACATTTGACAGGTTTATTTCTGCGGCAAGCGATGTTCAACAAATCAGGGCTGGATTCGTGCATCATCTTGTAAATCTGCCTCACAAGGTGAAGTGACTTGTTCCGACACGGATGTGGGGGGTGAAATCATACATACAGAGTAGGAGGAGGCATCCGGAGAAGAACTTCCTGTTCTGCCGTTGTTTTTGTTTGTGTGGAAGTTCAAAGAAAAAGAGAATAACCAAATGTGAGAAAGTACGTACACTTTTTTTTTTTTAGATTGGAGGGTTCCAAAAGTGGGAGTGGGAGCCCCCTTGGGCCTCCCCAGGGGGGCTCCAAACAGCATCAGGGGACGCTTGATGAATGGAAGTGGAAAAATATCATTAGTTATAACATCAGAGTGTCATGAATGCTGTAAGTATGTGTGTGATTTGATTTGAATGAATACATTGTGGATTCAATCACATATATACACTATATGCATTTATCATGATCGCGACATTTTCTATATCGAGTCCCTCACCCCTGTTGTCCATGACAACGGACAGTCGGTCCAATGTCCACCCGGCTGTGGATAGCGACAGCCTCACTTTTCTGACACCTATCGTGTTGTTCACTTTCAGAGTTTTGACCAAGATTTCCTGGCATGTTTACCATGTTTACTCTACTTTCATCAAGCCGCGATCAGGATGTGACATTGCTGTGACTCTGTTTCAAGACGTCTCCTCAGCTTGAAACCATCATCGTTGTCACATCCTGGCGATCTGTCGCTCAGCTGCACACGCACAAAGCTTGAAGATATTCTCTTCAGAGAGCTGCGTGTATGTGTGTGCGTGCGTCTGAGAGACAGAAGAGGGGTGCTGGGATATGAAGTAGAGGGGCTTTTATCAGCTTCAGAGTTGGAAGTCTTTGAGGGCCTTCTCAGAAGCTCAGCATTTCTTCCATTGTTCTATTTCCATCCCTCGTTTCACTCCTGTCACATGTAAAATTATAAAAGGCCTCCTATACCGCACCCCCTCCCTTCGTCCCCCGTTCCACCCGTACCCCTCCTCTTCACTCATATCCCACCCCTTTCTCCCATGTTCCAACGTCAGAGAGGCTTATAACCCACTTAGATTATTCTCAAAATACTTCACAACTTTACAGTGTTTCCAGCACAAAGTGGAGTTCAGGTAAAGAACTGGAAAGCGGAGGTTGTGAACTTCTTCTGCAAGTAACAAAGCAGTTTGTCTAATCTAGCCCCAGTTACTCCCCAGTGTTGTATTCACACTGTGCAGCTACGTTATTGAACGGGTACGCCGAATCCGTTCACACACACACACACACACACACACACACACATGCACACACACCCTGGGGGTGGAGATTGTACCTGGTGTCTGAGTGTCATCCTCCAACAAGACAGTGTGTTTACTGTACACGGGAAGGTGAAATACTATCACATGGAGACTGGGCTGTCTTTCTCGCACACACACACACACACACACACGCACAGACATCTGAGACTGAGCAGTTCCTGCCCGCGGGCCCGTTAACAGGTGATGCCGATGTCACATCTGAGTTATAAGAGATAGCCCCTTCCCTCACTCCCCTTTCTCTTCTTCAGTTACCCCTTATTTCCACCTTTATCTCCTTACCTGATCCTTTTACTACACACACACGCACACACACACACTGTCCCCACTCCTCTCTGCTCCTGTTGTCACCCCTTTTTGCCTTAAGCTACACACCGACTTCAGATTTCAGAGGCACGGAGAGGGAAAGAAAAAGATTAGCTGGTCATTTCCCTAAACATAAACTGCAGCAGGTGTATTGGAAATCCCCTCCTCTGCCTTTGTGAACCGGAGATCACCTTTGATTTTTGAGACGTTTCGCCCCGGGAGCACAGGGAACTGAAGTGAAGAACGCGGGGAATGCAAATGGAGCCATGTCCTTGCCACGGATGTGTCGTGGTGTAATAGCTGGTGAAACACATATACGAGTGCACCGCTGCTCCTCCTCTGCGCACCAACCCAGCTGATCGTCTGTCGGCTGTAATTAAATACAACACCCGCCCGCTTAAACAACATGGTCATGTTATCTGTGGCATTTACCCTCCACTCCTCCCCCTCCTGGCCGGGCCACCTTTTTGTTTTTTTTTTTTCGTTTCATTCCTCTTGAGGAGATAACAAGAGGTGATTTCAACCCCGAGATGCTGCCCGAGAGATGCGTGTCAATGTCCTCTGTGTGTGTGTGCGTGTGTGTGTGTAAGGTGAATAAAGGTATCATTGTCAGGTGCAGGTGTGTGCTTGTGCCAGGCAGGCTTCAGCAGAGGATCCAGAGAACAATGGCTCTCTGTTGGAGGACACACCTGAGTCAGGGAGAGGAGGTGAGAGGGCCCGATCGAAGGAAGATTACACAAGACTTCATTAAACCCGAGGGGGGGGCGACGCAGGGAGATTTAAAGAGTGAAAAAAAAAACGTGTGTGAAGGGAGGGATGGAAGAAGGAAGAGCGGAGGAGCTCAAAAGCAGGAGGAGTAGATGTAAATGGGTGTGCGTGTGTTTGTGTGTCATACATAAGATAGTGGAAACTAGGAGGGGACAAAGTGACCTGAATGATGAAAAAAATGTACAAAGACGGAGGAAAAGGTTAGAGAATAAACACCTGGAAGAAAAGTGTCCGATAGTATGAGCATCTAAAGTTTGTTAAAAATCAATTTGTCAATGTGCATGTACATTTTTACCGATTTTCAAAGTCGGTTTACGTCAATTTACTTTATCTTTTTCAGTTCAACTATGTTAAAATGTGGACTAATAATCAGTATTTATTGCATTTGTGTCATCATCTGTGCATGACAAAGATGTTTAATAGAATAAGAGTACTTTATCACACATTCACACAAGTATAAAATCTGTCGTCCCTTTTTTTTCTCCGCAGACCAACAGTTTGACTTGTCGTGGCAGGAAGAGCAAAATTAATAACGTTAATTACAACTGCATTCCTGGTGGTTTGACTTGGCTCTCTGGTTAACATTCAACGGACACATCAATGGAGCCATTGTTAACGTTAGCGGCTACACCTGCGCTCGCCCTGCTATGACAAGTCCAAATATCGCCATTAGCATAAACCTGTCCGTTACTGTCGAGACAAAAACCAAAAACAAGCCCACTGATTAACGCCGCATTGACATGTTGAAGGACGTTTTGCGGTCAGGAACCCAAACACATCACATCCACATTAAAACCCTCAAGACGGAATTAAATAGTCTTCAGTCTTGTACCTCTCTCGGTCCTTAACCCTTTAACATCAAGGGTGTCGCTGCCGATACTTTTGTACTAGCATACTGGGGTAATCAGAAAACGTCACATGATTACCGAAAGCTGAGACGTTGCACTCGGTTCCCCTACCTAGGATGGAGAAGGAGCTAGGAGGAGGAGGAAACGTTTCTGTTTTTTACGGTAATGACTCGCTAACTTCCGGCAACGGCTCAAATGAGAATGGCAACATGGGTGTTCTCAACTTTCAGGAACCGGCTAATGTTGTCTCCTTCTTCTAGCTCCTTCTTCACACCAGGTGAGGGAGCCGTTCAACTTTTTCACATAGGGGGAATAGTTACGTAATTATGGTACTCCAATGTATGCTAGCATAAATTTAGCGCTAGGGAACACCGTCTGTGTTTAAGAGTTAACCCTTTTGTCACCAAGTAGAAAACCCACAAATCCTTGAGTTCAATGAGTACTTGTCGTATCTGCTTGGATAGGTCAGGTTCGTTCACACGTTCACTCCGGGCTCGCTGTTGAAGAACGTGGCGTCCATCGCACATGCTGCTGAGAACTGAAACCTGCAGGAATCTGGGTGAGAGAACGCGGGTCGCTCGTAACACAACATGCATTCAATCAGCGCTCTGACCTTCACAGAAGCTCTTCAGTTCATCTTTGTGTTCCTTTCCCACGAGAGAGTTCAGCATGAGAGCTTGAACAAAGCAAAACACAGCAAAACATTTGCAGGTGTGCGGTGAAATACATTTTATTTTATTGACCGGCTCCATTGTTTGCTATAAATTTGTGATTTTAGGATAAAATGTATTCTGGCACATCTATAAAACGGTAACAGAAGTGTTCCCGGGCACATGAGGAATGTTTTTAATTATTCCTCAGGTTGTGCAACTAAAATCCAAGCGTACACTGTGGGATTAAACCTCCGATTCAACTCTGGATGGATGAATAATGCGACTCATCTGACAGAACCATCTGTATGATATTGTATCAGTCTGGAACTGTGTAATCCATCCAGCATGTGTCTGTATGGCACGGACGTTCAAACGTTATGAAACACATGCGAGGAACCGGCGGAATGAATCCCACCCACCTCATTGATCAAGTGCGATTTTCAAAGACAGACATCACAGCAGCTCTGATTCAGAACGGTTTGTTTGCAGAAAAAAAAAAAAAAAAGACGGAAGGGGCTAAAGGAAACTCCCGCGCAACGGGCCGACGTCCGTTCACGAACAGCTGGAGCGATGTTAACGCCGCAGCGCGCTCCGTATGGGGAGTGTAGAGCACCAGCTCATAAATGACAAATCTTTGGAACAACACTGACTCCGCTGGGGAGGAACGTCGGACAGAGCGTGATCGTATCCCAGCTCTTCTGAAGCACACACGCTGAGTATGATGAAGCAGAAATTGATCTATGAGGAGACAAACATCCCTCGCTGTAGCATGAGCAGCTGCATTTGATCATGTGGAAAACCTGGAACGTGCTTCATGAGCTGCCAAAGCCTCTTATTGGGTTATTGACATGAAGTGGTAAAGACAGTAAACACGTTGTACATGTACCGACTGATCGGCTGGTGTGAGAGACGTTCAACCAACGAAAACAAACACGAGCGCGCACGAGGCGGCCTGCGCTCATTAATAGCATCTCATACATTAGTCAAGCTAACCGCTAAGGTGTCTTGTTGCGTTGTCAAGTAAGAAATGGAGACAATTAGAGAGAAAGCTCCGGGTTCTCATCCGAAGGCTTTTGTCACTAATTTATGACACACTTACTGTAAAGTTGGATAAGAAGGAGGAGAAGTGGTGACAAGATGACAAAAGAAAATTGCAGTGGAAAACTTTGAGATTAATTTTGCTCTCATCTTCCCGCCTTCCCTCCCCGTCCTTCAATCATGCCTCCCTCCTGTCTCGCTCTCGCAAAAGTTCAGAAAGTCAAAGCATCCCTACTTTCACACAGGATGAGCGCTGTTTCTGTCTCAACTCCTCAAACATGAAACACAAATGGTATGTAAATGTCGTCTTTGATTCTGTTTAATGTATCCGGGGTACAAGGTGCAGGGAATGAAAGAGTCTTCTCCTCTCTGCCTATAAAGCGTTACAGTACACCTTTACAGGACAGTGGGCCCCCTGCTGTGAGGATAATAGGAAGAAATTGTTTTGCTATGAGATGAAGAGATAAAGGGAAAAGTATAATTTTTCAAAGACTTCTCAACACCCTCCACACGTTCCTTCTGGTGCACACGAGAGAGAAATAGCTGAGCGCTAATTGAGTGATGGCTGATTGTTGAAGTGTTCATCTTTGATGTTCTTCTCCCTTTTCCTCACACGTAAATGGATCATCAAGAAGGTGGCTGGTGTTTTTCAAGGCTTTAAAATGAAGTTTGACTCTGTGTGTGTGTGTGTGTGTTTTCATGAATTGTATTTGTGTCCAGCTGCTCCTGAATGAGTCGTGAGCTGAGAGGAGAGAAGAAAAAAAAGGCTCTAGGCCTTAATAGAGAGGAAGAGCCCGTCGGTTTACAGGCGTATAAAGGGCCTCCGCTGGCAGTGACGGCTCACTTAAAGCCAAAGAATCCCAGCCAGCTAGGGGGTCCCCACCCCCACGGCCCCACCGGGCAGATCCAGGCAGTTCTTTTCATGGTCTCTAACCAGTGTTAGGGGAATAACAAGTAACATGTGTTAGGTAATTTAATTACAAAATAAACAACTGTAATCACTTACATTACTGCAGACCAATTAGTGACGTATGTAGATTGTTACATCTGAAAAATGTCTGCCATTAAAGTCTATATGTTAATATTTTTGTCGCTTTGCATTTTTTTCAGGTGCACATGCTCCTTTGTTATCCTATCACAGCTGTAAGTTTGACTGGTTCTTCTGTCTCAACGTTAAAGTTACATTGCTTTGATAATGTCATTGGAATAGTTAGTTACACTATTACTGTTAAATTGAAACAGTAACTTGTAAATTAAATTTCTTAAGTAACTTTCCCAACATTGTTTGAGTTTCTATCATGGCATGGAACAATGTGTGAGAAGAAACGCAGCCAACTGACATGTGTGGGATATGTTTGCAGAAATAACACTGATCGCACTGGAGCTGGGTGTTGACTTTTATATATTGTTGCTAATGGTGATACAGTGTGGCTCACGCACACACATTTTACAAAAACATGTGATTTGCCATGGTTAGTTGACTTATATAATTTTTTTACATATTTGGAAGACATGTCGTAATATGTTGGGCTTGTGGAACAGGAGGTCCAAATGAAGTCATTCGTGGTGGAATCTTATCTGATATTATAAAGTCTGACCTTGGAGCTCTGATTCTGGTTCCGCAGCTTCGCTCAGACAACAGGTACACTAGTGTCATCAGTATTTTCCTACACGTATGTTTTTAATATAGAAATATTTCTTGTACCATCCATCATGGAGGCAGAAAAGGAGAAAGACGGTATTGCAAAAACGTAAAAACAATAAGTAGAAAATCTGTGAGCCACTGTGCCCTTTAATATTTTACATGGCGTCTTATTGGGATGGAAAAGGCCTGAAAAAGACACATTTTTCTGGTTTAGCACTGCTTAGTTCCACACCAACAAAGACTGCGTGTGACTAGACTGGCAGGCCTGATCCAGCTGGGCTTGACAGCCGAGCACACATGAAAGAAAAGGATGGAGGGATGGAGCGGGTGAGTGTGGAGGGAAAAAAGCGAGGGATGAACAGAAACACACACTGGGTTCCTGCTGTTCACAGCGGCAGGTGCAAGGGAAAGGAGAGGGGGGCAGTGGTGTGTGTGTGTGTGTGTGTGTGTGTGTGTGTGTGGAGGGAGGGGGGGTTAGTGGAAAGTTGAAAAAGATCATGTGAGTTGGGGGGAGTCGGTGAGGCGGGGCGACATATGGGCAACATTCTCAGAATCAAACTCTGATAATACACCAGTGAGCCGAGTCCCCGCTCGGGCTGCAACAAACAGAGTCGCTGTTTGATTCGGTGCTTTGAGTTTCTTTATGATCCACTGAACTTAAGCAGTTTGATGACACTTAAAACTGCGAGAGGCAGTAAACAGCAGGACGGCGCTTAACTGTCGGCTGCCCGCTGCGTGACCGTTTGCAGAGAGGATAGCAGCGTGGCGGTCAGCGCAAAGACGCATCAGAAAGCCAGGTGATCATTTTAGATGTCGTCTGATTATGTTACGCACAGAATTTGATCCACGCGGCCCCAAACTGCCCACTAGATGGAAAAAAGTTCATAAATAGAGTGCCACTTTCATCACAACATGGATCCATTGGTACTTTATTTAATCTCACAAGAGAAATTCACACTTCCAGCATATGATGAAATCAGAAGCAAAAGCACAATCAATACGGCGAACACAATCAATATGGTGAACGCGATAAAATATGACGCTTAAAGAGTAAGTGGAATAGTAGTAGTTCAGAAAAAGTTCTTTTTTCTACATGGTATTCCACGTACAGCTGGGCGCCCTAGAGGTTGTACTGTATAGTGACGAGCTACTTACTGGATGATTACTGGATGAGGCCTTTTTTGAATGAGGAGATAAACTTACGTCTCTATATCATGTATTAATGTTAGAGGTAATGTGGGGGGGAAAAAAACGGCATGCAAATTACAGGACGGGTATTTTCGAGCTACCCATGTTTTCGGGTTATGTGCAAAGCTACTACATCCAGCTAGCTGGCTAGCTAACGCTATCAACGGCTAAAATATCTAGCTAGCACTAACCCTCACCCTAACCGGATTGTATGGTCGTGGGTCAGGTCACGTACACATAACCCAGGTAATTACCTGTTTTTTACACGTAACATTAATACGACTTGTCCTTTTGCTGTTGCTGCATTAGAAAAGAGTCCTCTGGGGTCTAGCAACTGTAAGATGTTTTGAGTTGGAGGACATGTTGACCCACTTCTACCAGCTGTCAAACCCAGCAGCTTGTATTAAATAGATTTCATGCGAATAGACTAAAGCAACCAAAGGTTATTATGTTTTCTTATGCCATAAAACAGGATAACTCACCGACTGAACCGGCACTATCATCATCCCCTGCACTCCCCTGAGCTAGCTTGTGCCTCAACAAAGATTTTTCCCAAAACCCCAGAGTCGGGGAGACGAAGCGGGGGATATATCAAATTACAGTACATCAATCTTGAGGAGAAGCATCCTTCTTGAAGACTGGGCGTTGACAGACACTCAGAGAACAGGCAAGGGAGAATAGCTGAAGATCTCTGCCTTTGATGAGACATAACAATATCCAAATCCCAGACTGCCTCTTATTTAAGTTACTGAGGACTCTAAAAAAAAAAAAAAAGGGAAGTTCTTCCAAAGTCGCTCAGAAGCTTGCGCGCTTAGGTGAAGGGAGGGAATGGAGGGAGCACGAAGTAGAAGGGTGGGGGGGGGAAAGAAGATAATGTTTATGCATTAGATTTTCAAAGCACTTTTTTTCTGCAAGGAAATTCAGATTCAAAGGTGTTCTTCTAGCTGGAAGATCTAAAGGATTCTTTCTCCCTCGCCCTGTTATTGCTTGAGTGACAAAGTCTCTGTAGCTTAGCCAGGACTTTGTATGCATATGGTAACTGAGTGTAAGTAGGCCCTACATAGATAGTGTATATCCACCACAGGGACTGGGTGATGTATGACTCTATGTATTATATATTATATTTTCTACGCTCAAACTACATGTTTCACTTCAAAGGGAACAGTAACACCAAAAAAAAAACAAAAAAACACCTTGGCTATGTAATCAAATGTGAAGTCAAGGCGAGCAAGTCGCAACCGCGTTCCCGCGACTATCGCTCCAAATCATCGGAGCAATATTAGCTGAGACATTTTTCTAAGTGGAAGTTTGAACTTCATAACTTCAGAAACAGAGCACTTTGAAAGAGCTGAAGGAGCAGAGATGAGAGTGTACGTGTGTGTGTGTGTGTGTGCGCGCGCGCACGCGTGCTTGCATCGGGACAGTTGCTGAGCGCAGCACTCGTACATACGTGTGATTAAAAATTCAAATGAGTGCCTTTTGAATCGATGGAAGGCTTTGAGGCTCCGTAATGAGGCTGATGTATGAAGTTTAAACATTCGGAGCCGCTGGAAGTGCCACCGTGGAAAAAGATACAGAGAAAAGAGGGGGGCAAAGAAAAAGGGGAAGATTTGTGGCTTTGATGCAGGGATATCACCGTGGGGCATGGCGGGTTGGCTGGTGCTGGCTGGTACTGGGATCCGGAGCGCTTTCAAAATGTTTGCAACGTTCCCCAAGACACCATTTCGAGCAATCCTTCGCCAACAGACCAGTACGCACTGGAGGAAGGAGGGAGCGAAGCGGAAGGATTGAGAAAAGACAGCGGAGAGAGTGGCTAAAGAAGAGTGATCACAGTGGAAGGGGACAAAGAGCGGGATAAAGAAGCACCGGCTCTCCGTTCTCCCTCTACACCCTTCAATCAGATAACCCCCCCCCCACACACACACACACACACACACACACGCTCACACACGTGATACAAAGACAGGGCACATAGGGCGAGCGGGGTTCGATGTGAGCAGTTGAGACAGTGGTATTAGTTCACATGCTCCTGCGTGTGTGTGTGTGTGTGAGGCCACATACGGATGCGGTCATGCACACACACACACACACACACACACACAGTTCTCCTATCTGTGGAAGCAGTGGGAGTCTAGTGTCACTTTGAACTTGCCTACCATTAAAAGCCTTGCAGAGTTTTGAAGAGGCCTATTGAAAGAGAACCTGTGCATTTATGATGTAAATGTATTTCTTTTCCCAACCCTTTCTTCTTCTTCCCCCCTTTTTTATTTTGACAGCCTTTGAAATTTGTCATATGCACATCCAATTTAACAGACAGAGAAGACTTCTTTGGCCCCCTTTTTTCTCCTTTGCAACAATCAATTTTCATATCAACTTAAAAGGACTTGGCGGAATATTTTTGCTTGATTTTCTTTAATGTGATCATCACTGCTTCAGATGCTCGACGCGCCAGAGTTATATTCTCTTAGTCAGGTAATTTTCTGTCAGATTTACTCTCATAACTGAATCTTCAAAGGGGGAAAACAAGCGCTCTCTCAAAAGGACAACAATATCTTCAGTCCACTTGTCTTTCACGATAAAATGGCAGACTTCACCTTCCCTTTCATTCGTGGCTCGTGGCCCCTTTCACCGCTCTGAAGTGTTGGTTCAAACAGCATTTTAAAATGATTTATTTCTTACTTTTACCCTACTTGCAGATCTGGATTGGTGTTTTTATTAGGTCAAGATGGCGCAGGCGGACACAGAAACATCTGAATGAGGACGGAACCTGACTCATATCCTCACAGTTCATGTCCTACATTCAGGTAAAAACAAGGAACCTGTAAATAACCGTATGAGTGTTGTCATGTTTTTTTGTTTCTCTCCTCCGGTGGCTGATGCTCCTTGTGTTTTGCACTTCCGTTTTCTCAGTTTTCCAAAATGCAGACAGGAAGAGAATCAATATCTGACCGGTAACTCGGTCCAACCCCGAGTTCAGAATCCAAGACCGAGTAGAGTTGAGCCAAGCTGGGACTGTGTCATGGAAAAGCGCCCATAGGACAACATGCTACTCATCCGAGAGCCTGAAGAAGCTTCTTGAATGAGCCTACAATTTGAGCCAGATTACATCAAGAAATGCCTCATCTCTTCTTCTACCTGCTGCTGCCAGGTGAAGAGCTACTAGATACTGACTACTGGCAGGTGAAACGAGAACAATGGAGGTCCTTCACACCCCACCGAACTTTCCAGGTGAAGCTAGTTATCGTACATACAAATGGTGGTTAGAGTATTTCAAAAATTGTCTTAAATCCTTCATGTGAAAACAAAAAGGCTCAACAGGCTTTGACCTCAAATATCGACACCATGTGTTTCTCAAGAGAACACCACGTAACATGTGTCTCTGCTTACTCAACCCTCGGCGGGATTTGTGTGTGAATGTGTGTTGGGGTGGGATCAAAGCCTCCAGCCGGACGCAGCCGTGATTCACAGAGTGGACGGTTGAGGCATCGGGGTCGGGGAGGCTTGGAGGGAAATTAGTGGACCTGATGTGGGTGTGTGAAAGAGCTCGAGACAGCTGGAGGCCGACAAGTCGCTCGCTTCCCCCACCTGTCGCCGCTCCGAACATCCCTCCCCACCCTCCTCCCCCAAAATCATCTGCACACACAAATATACGACACATTGCGGATCGTTTTTTGAACACGTGGTCATCGGCATCCTGAACATCAAATGAGATAAACATGTACTTTGTGCGTTCAGAGCTCATTTGTGTTGTTCTTTTGTTGTTGGAGACGTCGCACTGCTGCCATGTTAGTCTCATGTGTGGGCAACAGAAAAAAGGGGGCAACATTTAGAAATTTGGGCATTTAGAGTTGGCATGTGCTCTGTCGTTTCTCTGCAAAAACTGCATTGAACACTCATCAGTAGCATATGACCGATGCCCAGTTCTTACATACAGTTACACTGCACAGAGAAGGAACATTGGTCTGTAAAAAGGTCAAACAAAGTTAACAACAGAAAGAAAGAACCTGCATGTGGAATCTGCATTTTGCAGCCTGTCAACAGAGCAGCAGAGGATTCCAGACCACAATCCTCCCATTTATTTATTTTTTCTTGATCAATGAATTCAGCATATAATGTGTCCTTGACACCGCAGCTTCTTTTTTGGCTACAAAACTGTCGTAAACTGATTTGTTCGAGGACTATTTCGGCTTTCACACACACTCTAGGACATTTTTAAGGTCGCGAAAAGGCGTTCGAATCCCGCTTTCACTGACGGTGTAATTGCAAAAGGCTAAATAGAATTACATGACACGTGACATCTAACTCGTCCTCACTTCACTAAATTCTCGTGATGTGAATACACATCATATATTATACTGGTACAGCCAAGTACTGCGACTCTTTAAAACACAAGACAGCTATTGAAGCTATTGTATCTCACCACCTACAGGTTGAGAGAGAAAACTTTCTGCAGTGTCGTTCCCTTAGTCACACACACACTCACACACACACACGCTGTGTTGTTGTGCTCATCTGTGTTGCCTGAGCCTTAATAAAGCCTAATCCCTGCCGTGCATGCTCTCTCTGTTCCACAGCTCCTGCTGGTCGTCTGTCTCAAGAGCGCTGTAATTTACTGTCACAGAACTCCTCAAATCGGCCACCATGCAGCGTGCGGAGGGTGGAAGGTAGACAAGGTAACATAGATCACCGTCAAAAAGGAAGGAAAAGACATTCCTTCCCCTCCTGAAAAAAAAACAACTGACTAAAGCCTTTAAAACTAATGGGGTGGAGGAGGTGGGGGGGCTGTTTTTCACAGGCTCAAACACAAACAGCAGCACGCCAGACTGTGTTTAGGTTTTCCTCTGTTTTATTCGCAGAAGTAAAGAGGAAGGGGGAACCGCTCGGTGGCTGTCAACGGCTGAAGTTGCAGCCACACCTGGCGTCGTGCGACTGGTCTTTGATCACTTGTCGAGTGAAATTCTGCCACTGGATTACAGTGACAGAGGGGGCAACTGAGGGTGGGAGGACTAGAGAGAGTGACAAAGGCGGGAAATGCAGAGAAGGCGACTTGTCTGAGACGTAGCTCCGCGTGTTTGTGGCCTTCGGTGCCGTGTGTGGTGCCCTTTGGCTGTAATTAAAATCAGCAGGAGTTGTTGAATTTGTCTGAAGCGCTGCACAGCCTTTGTTTCCAAAGGCATTACTGAGTGGTGAACGTCACCTTGCATGAATGCGCCGCCCAGCAGTTTCAAATAAGTTTTGACTCAGGCATGAGGCACTGAATTGATAGCAGTTTTTTTTTTTTTTTTTGTAGGAGGTCATAAGGGTTGTATAGTAGTCATCTGCCGCTTGCTCTGGTTACGGGTCACGCTTCGTGCTGGAGCTGATCCTAGCCGTCGTGGGGTGAGCGGTGGGGTGCAGCCTGGATGTGTCACCGATTCATCACAGGGCTGACGTCAACACAGACAAGCATTCACACTCACATTTACACCTCTGGGCAACTTCGGGTCACCCATTGACCTATGGCTTGCTTTTGGAGGTGGGAGGAACCCGGAGTACCCGGAGAAAACCCAAGCAAAACACAGGGGAGAGCATGCAACCTCCAGACAGGATTCTAACCAGGGATCTTCTTTCTGTGAGCATTGCACCTCTAAGGGTTTTTTTTTTCATCACCCAAATACTGGAAAGTGTCAGGGGATGGGCGAGACAGACACAAAGGTGAAAAGGAAAATACCGGGATTGAATCCAGGTGACGATAGTCCCTCATCATCGTCCTCTTGCACATAATTTGTTTGAGATATCACCTATTTGGAACTTTTCTGTTTTATTTAACACTGTTCTCCACGTACACCCTCCAGTTCACCGCCACTGATTCTTAACGAAGACCAAGCACATTGTACCGACTCGACTTTTGTTTTGGCTCTTATCGGGCCACAGCGGCCTTGTGACCAGCTGTGTTTGAACGTTTTCGAAGGCGTCCTCGCCTGTTCCTTGAATAACACACCGCACAGAGATTGTCGGCGGCCTCTGCATGAAGCACACTGTGGTGGTGTGCGACAGGTGACTATCGCTCCCTGCAGCTCTGCTGTAAGACTGTAAACCATCAGTTCAGACGCTCTTTCAAACGAGCCATGACCTCCAAGCTAAACTGTTAGAGATACCGAGTTAACACCTAGAGTGGAAGCCATGACAGAGCACCATTGCTTGAATGGTGGGAGCGACCTTGAGAGAAGATCCAGAAATTCCCTCCACTTGACAGCTGGCTTGCACAAGCGCCCTTGACTTAGCATGTGGTAACGCCGTCAGATGCTGGTGGGAAGAGAACTGCTGGTATGCTAATCTGTGCTATGTTTGCCACAAGACTAAGCTGAGCTGTCCGTGGCATGTACCCGAACGTGTTGACAGTAGTGCTCCCAGTTGTTCGATCCTCCACCGGGGTGATTCAGGGGAGATGAAAGGGACCCAGGATTTCCCAGGTTTCCGTGGACGTCCACCAACTGGGGGAGCCGATGGCGGGAGGGGCTCTGCAGCTGCTTTGACTGTGACGCCACATCAACGTGCAAGTTTGGGCACCAAGCGAGTCACATACCAGCTAGGGGTGTAAATCACCAGCTTCATCACAATACGATATTGTATCGATATGTTTGGATGGCAATACGATTTTTGTCAAGATTTGATTCAGGAGCCTGCGATCGAGATGACGCAATGTCATATGTCCATCTAATCAACTCACAAAAACAACCAGAATATGACGGACCTTTTTATTTAAGAGCTTGACCAGGTATTTAAATAGAAACAGCATTCTTCTGTAATTACAAATAAATGTTCTGCTCACATTCTCTCACTAGTGCCCTTTTTTAACCAGTTAACTTAAAGCCCTTGATGACCTTAAATCATACAGAAACAGACATAAGATATATTGAACATTCACAGCCTCTAAAACAAAGCTGAAAGAAAAAGAAAGAGACGCTTATACTGTTGCATATATGGTGGAAAACCACAAAATGCTCACAAAACATTGCGGTGGTAGTCAAAGATCTTCCTGACACTGCCACAGTAACACATACTAAGAAAACATATCCACTGGAGACAGCAGGACACCTCGTCTCTTATACCTGCTATCATCTGTAGCTGACTGTTTCTGTACCTCTGGTGAGTCACATCTTTTTTTAAAACACCAAAACATATCACCTGTGAACCAATGTGACCTGTCGGGGCGGAGGAGCTCGAGCAGAAAAGGTTGCATCGTCCCTCCTCTGGGTGAGAAACAGAGTCTGCACAGCCTGTTGCTGCCAACCTGTGGCTTGTGCTGCCGGTGAGGAACGAGTGTGTGTGTCTGTCAGGGGGCTTTGATGGTGCGTTCAGTAACATGGTGTACACTACAAGGGAGTTGAGCGGCTGGTGCAACTGAACCTTGAGGTGGAGCGTTAAACTGGTCCCAGTGGCTCTGAACTGAACTCTTCTTATTGGCTTAGATTTCAGTGATGTCTGAACAGCGGCTGCCCTCTCGCACTGCAGGCTCAAGTTATTTTTGTACTGTATATCTGAGCTACACATGCAGAAGTGAGAGCGTGCATAACTTGTGATTTGTGAGCGGAAGGAACAGCTTTTGGGATGCGCAGCAGCAAGCTGACGCAGTTTATTTACTGTCTTGTGCTGGCGCTCTAAAAAAAAAAAAAAAAAAATCCAACTCAAATTCTGCATGTCACAATGCAGGAATTCACAAACTGATTTACAGTTTTGTCCATGACTTTACATCATTGGATACAGGTGCGGGGCTTTTTCCATATTTCCTTGCAGCATCTGTTGCCACATCATCATTATATGAGAAATATGAGTTGGTTTATTTATGGGTATGTGGTCAGAAAGGTTTTGTGGAATACAGTTAAGAAGTGAGAAGAATGAGTGAGTGTTGTGTTTGCAAATCCTGAAGCATTTTTCTTCAAACATACTGATAAATGTATCTTCAACTAAAAATGTTACTGTCAGATCCTCAGGCATTTTGGTCAAGTCGTAATTTATAAGTCATTCGGCACAACAAGACCATAATATATTAAACATTGTTTGATATATTTGAAAAGAGACATTTCAAACAATAGGCAATAGCATAACACCCCCCCCCCACACACACACACACACACACACACACTTTTATTTAAACAAAAACATGCATCTTGGATGAGAAAATGTATTGACACACTGATCTATTTCGTCATTTGGAGACTTATTAATTACAAATGTTCAAAATGTGAAACCAAGTATTTACTGTGTCCAGCAGATGGCAGCAAACTCAGCTTTCAGACCATCCTCTTTATGCCAACAGGCTCCCTAGATGTAGATGTAGAAAATGGACCTGTTTTCACGAAAGGCTTTTCTGACCCTTTAAATGATAAGGTGAAGAGTACTTACATTTGTTGACAGAGGTGAGACGTCTAGTTATTGTATATTTTAATGCAGGTGAGTATGCAAAGAAAGAGCAGCGGTCCGTTCCAGAAAACAGGTGCAAACTGGATTCAAACGCATTTGTTTTGACTTCTGTCAGTTACACAAAGGTACAATGGAGAAATTATTGGTATTCATATTATTTTAAAGTGTGGAATACAGAGCATTATTTCAATCCATAATCATTGATGTGGCACAGATAGATTCCCATCTTCAGTGGCTTTTTAACAGGAAACACATCACACTGCGTGTAACTACATATGCATGAACCAGCCAGGAGTTTAATGTAGTTTATAATAGTACATGCATCGTCATACATTTACTCCATTTTTCACTAAGAATCATCACGGTGTGACAGCACTTTCCGTCAGCACCGGCCAGTCCTCTTACGGCAGTGTCGGTACCCATGGGAAGCCATCCGTTGAGGACAGGTGCGAAGTCTTAAAATGCGTTTTGTGTCCATGATTTTGTGTATGTGTGTGTACACAGGCATGTATTGTCATGAAGGGGTGTGGTAACCACCAAAAGCCCTCTCCACCTCGCCTGGGCTCCATGGGAACCTGTGTGCAGCTAATCCTCCTTTTGGCTGGAGAGAGCTTCTCCAAACAAATCATCCAGCTCTATAAGACCCAATGCTCCTTGAGTGGGCTCCTGGCTCTCTTTGCCAAGCCTTGCCAAAAAACCTCTTTCCTTTCTTCTCTCCTTTCTCATATGCTTCACATAAAACAGCTACCTACCGTGAGGCAAATCCCCTCATCTCTGTCTCTTTTCTTCTATGAGCAAGGGAAGGAGAAAGGAATTGGGTGTGGATAAGCCAGGCCAGCAGGAGATTGTCAAGTTGAAGAGCAAAGATGACCTGTTTTGGAAAAAGCGGGTGAGTCTGAACAATGCTGTTAAAGGGCTTATTGTTTAATAGCAAGTAAGAATAAGTCCGGACAAAGACGTGGGTCTTGGTACTGTCCTTTCTGTGTACATATCATGATTTATTTTAATGTCATTTGCCCCAAATTGAGTTCTTTAGGGGTTTTTTTTTTCTTTTTTACTCATTGTCATCTACATTCCACAGCGCACACTTGACCGCTGGCGTCAAACTGTATAATGCTGGGATGTTGGATGAGAGAGCGCCATGTCTTCCTCTTGCCGAGATGGAAAATATGAGCCCCTGGGTTGAGCAGGCCCAAGGTCAAGGTGGTTTGAACAGAGTCACACAGGTTTTAGGTTTTATTTGGTCATTTCACACGTACCTTGATGATTGCGTGGCTAAATGTGGCTAATGAACCAACCAGCATGTACTTAAAGCAGCAGGTTGGTCACCTAGGTCTGTGCAGCCCAGGTTGATGCCCAGGTTGCAGTAGCTTCAGCGTCTGGACATGAACTCCAGGTCTTTCTGTAAGCACCTCTCTATGGTTTTACCTCCATCTACCACGTTGTTAAACCATGCTGATATAAGATGTCGCATCCCTCCCGCAGTGCTCCCGTCCAACCAGCACCTAACCTCACCTGTCCCCTCAAACCAAAGGTCGACACACGTTGTTCACCATCGTCTTCTTCCTCGGTTCAAGTTCACACATAACCAGATAAAGCATCTAAGCATCTTTGAATTTCTTTTCAACCTCTCAAATTCAATACATTATTACTGCCCTGCTGCTGCTGTGGATCAGTGTTACTGTTCCAAAATATAATACACTGTATAACATTTGGTTTGAGATCTGTCAGTTGATGTGAAATTCTGCAGTGCAGGGCCCTTGATGCACTGAAGTGTGTTACTCATCAAGGTCCTGACACTATAACATCCTGACCAAAGGGTAGACTTGATTTTACCAGTCCTCGGAGCGTCTCTCGTGGGTTTTTGGTTGGTTAAAATTGCTCAATCTTCCGTCCACTGGAGCCTGTAGTGTCTTTCTTCTCTTGGCAAAAGGCCTTTTTTGCTATTTCTAACCTGTTTCATTGTCATTCAGAGAACTGTTGTTTTTAACATAACATTGGGTCCTTTTATTTTAAGGACTGAAGCGGCACAGATTGTTGTTGTTTCTTTCTTTCTTCTCATTGTGGCCTTCAGCCTCTTAAACTGTATATTTAACTTTCCCTCTGTTTTCTGTTTTGCTCAGGTTCATTTGAAGATGTTGTTCCCCTCGTGTTCTGTATTTAATCAGGGACGTACACGTGGCGGCACATAGCAGGTCAGCAGCTATTCAAAATGATGTCTCTCTACTCTGCTTGTAGACATGTGACATTCACATATCCAAGTATAAATTAAAGCGTGAACACGGCGTTGGCCACCGTTGGCCGGGCAAAGTCAGAACACATCATTTATGCTTGATGTCCCCTTTCAGAAGGAAACATACCAGTGTCTGTGGGGTCCTGTGATGCTGTCAGACACCGACAATAACAACTGGGGCCTAACAATTAAAAAAAAAGCTGTTGCAGCCATCGGTCATCGGCCTCTTTACAGTCATTTCCACCCACCGTTCATGGGGAAATCATGATGAAAATGATCACAAATGTCCCTTAAACGTTGTCACTCAACTATCTGATCAGCCTTGTGTGTTTGTGCTTATTCATGTACTTTATACTGTATGTGCTTTAACATTAACCATTGCGTTTCTGTGTGCATGTAGCACCTATGCACATTTTCCTGAACCGATGACCTATGACCATAGGTCCATCTCCATCAAGCCCACTAACAACATCAGTGGGAGCTGTGTTGCCGTGGTGCTGCTGAGTGTGATGTTTGTGTTCACCCGTACACACAAATACCTTTTTGTTTGATCCGTATTCTCCACCATCTTCTTCCTTGTTGTGTTGGTTTACGTCGCACACGTTTTGTGCGTATGCTCCATGTTGTTATTCTCTTGTACAGTGGATTTCGGTGGCCTGACCTGTGCGGACACACGTGTCTGGAGACGATGCCGTGTTTCAGGGAAAACTTTTTGAAAGTGATTCTGGTTCCACCTGTGGCCTATAACAGAAGGCTAAGTGATGTGAGGAAGACGCTTGTCAACTCACATTTCAGAGATGTTCACATGGGAAAAGGGGCACAAATGCAGTTACGGTGGATGTTTACGGGGTGCCGTCATCAATATTGATGTAATATTTCAGATGCAACCTGGTAAACGTTACAGCAGCAGGGAAGTAAATATAGTAAGTAGGCTACATTAACATGAAAGTTCAAGTACAAGTCTTCAGGAACTTTGAGGTCTACTGGACGTTTATGAGATGCCTGTTTAGTCAGTAGGTGGTGTGTTTACATGATGGGAGCTTTCCTGGATCTTAACCTGCCGGACAAGTTGCCATGGAGATTTAGCTTGCTGAAAAGTTGAACCACCTTCAAGATACTGAAATCTCTGGGTTTAACCTGACTGAACTCATCTAATCATCTGTGATACTGTGCGCCTGGTCTAAACTTAGCTGATCCATCTGAGCGCTGTATGATGAGGAATGACAGGAAGGTGACTCTGGTCAAATCCGGCCAGATTGCTGCAGTAATCTATGTGTCAGACTGGCCCAGAGCAGGTTCTGTATCTTCAGTGCCATTTCTGGCATAAAGAAACAAGGTATTGTCATGAATTTATTTATGCTTGATTGATTTATTGCGTTTCATTTTCCGTCCTCTCTGGTTTTGCAGCAACTATAGCGCTTTTAAATTCATCATAGATCATGATGATGCTCATCTGTTCCACGTGACTGAAGGAAATGGCCCATGATCTGTCAGGTTTTATGTGGAGGACGCTTGCGTCCGTCCACTGCTCTGAATAAGGTTGTTTGTATACAAAAGTGATAGCCTTAAACAAAGCATCCCACCGTTGTTACGTGTGTGTACTATTTCTCGGAGGATAGACGTCTGATTTAGACCTTGGATAGAGCCAGCATTTCAGCCTGTCCTGTATTTACTGTCAGGGCCGTCTAAAGGAGCACAACGTAATTTTAGAGTTCAAGACTAGATTGTTTAGGTTTCATGTAGGAGAAGGGTTTTCAGATACGTCGAGGGATAATTAAATGCATTATGTTCTCTCAGGGATAAAATTATGAACTCTTTCTGTCTGGACTTGGACTGAAGATGCTATAATTTCCAAAGCAAACATCAAAAATGACCCAGTGGACTGATAAACTGTCCAGTTCATTTACATTTATCGGTAAATGGCTTTCAAGTTTGAGCCTGTCTTATTATTTTTATGGAGCTATATTGTCGCCCTCTGCTGGGGGTTTTATTTTTAACATTCACAGCCCTTGGAAGAAAAGACATCCCAAGTTCAGAGACATGTTGATCGTAATATTAGACATATATATTATTATGAACTATAAGTTGAATTAACATACTGAGAAACTACCTAAGGCATGACTAATACTTATTCTACATGATACATTTACCACCAACAAATCTTTGCTTTCATGATTGCATGCCTCTTTCTCATAAGGTGAGTCCGGAGATCAATGGATACCGTTGTGTTGACAACAGTGGGGTCAGAGTAGAAGAATTTACCCGCTATTGACAGAAAAACACTGAAGCTAATATGTTGTTTATTTGTGGAAAATCATAGACTGTAGGATGCCAAGATGCAGTGGGGCTGCTCGCACGCCATCCAAATTGTAACTCCCTTTAAATACTTGACTTTATTGGTACTGACTCCCATTCAAGGGCCATTAAAAAGTCTGCACCCACTTGGAGCTTTCCTTTTTTACAACATTAAACTGCATTAATCAACATTTTTATACTAATTCAGCTTAGTTCCTGGAAATTAGCGTTATTGTTGGAAAGTGACTCATGCAACTGCTTCTGGATCACTGAGGTTATTTTTCTAGCTATCATCATGTAGACAATAGGATTTCCTTAATAAACACTGCATTCATCTGAGACATGCATCAGCCACATCGTCCTCGTTCCCGCATCCAGGGACAAGGGACCTGTGGAGGGCAGCACCCCCTGTTGGTGGGAGCCTTGCTACTGCAAGTTATCAGACAAGTCAGTAAAAATGTGATTTTTCTTTTGCATTTGTTATTCAGTTATTTTTGGCTCTTTCCTGAAACCCCTAGTTTCACCTTTGACCACTGAATGTGTTTTCTGTGCAGCCAAACTGAAATATGAACCTTGGTGTTTGAGTAGTACTAATTATTACTATTAATCAATCTAATTTTCAGGTGTGAACTAGTTGTCGCTGTGCACAGTATGCTAGTGCTCATGTTTGCTGTTCTAAAACGACGTGAAAGTCATGTAATAAGTTGTTGTCAACGAAATAGCATACAAAGCAGAATTTATCTAAGCTCCCTCAACTTGACCTCCAGCGTCCCTGTTTAACCTGCTGCAGCTCAGCTTCAGATACTTCCCTACATAACTAGAGAGATAATTCATTCCTCGTCTCATGCTCTCTCTGGTTACAGGTCATAGGGTCACATGAAGGACAGACAAGCTGGAGTACCTGGAGAGAACCCACGCAGACACGGGGAGAGCGTGCATTCCATAACCACTGCACCACTGTGTCGCCCTTCTCAACAAACATAATTTCAATTTTTTTTGTAATTATTCCAGGGAAAAATTTCAGGTTGAAGTTAAAGCTGTAAGCTACAGTGGGAACTGTTTTATCATCAGAACCTATAGATCCTATACATCCACACATCAGTCTTTTTTTTTTTTTCTTGCCGCAGCGTGTCCTCTCCTTTCTGTCAAAGTAGATGTTTTTGAACATGAGCCGTGTGGGAATCGATGTATCCATCATCTATTTAGAACACAGAGAGCATGTGTGCCCACAAAGATGGAAAGTGAATGACATGAACGGGATCTTCAGACGACCCGATGTGCTGATGGGGGCATATACACACACCAAACCTTTCCAGAGTGTAGGCTCGGTCCAGACATCATGACCCACACACATTCGGTGGGAAAAAAGGTTTACAGTACCAACACAAACGCCATTCGCCATTAAGATTCATAAAATTCAAGCACATCTCCATCTGACAAGAGGCAGACTTTTTTTTTACTGTAACATGCTGGGTATCTTTAAATAGTATGTATCACTTTCCAAATAAACATACTAGTGCTCTATATTTTACACTTTAACCAGAGGATGGCAACATATCAGCAGAATGTTGGGGGCTCCATTCTTCTTAGACAATAGAGATAATCTGAATAATGCTTCTACATGATGAAATTCAATGTGCTAAAGGTTGAAATCTGTCCCTCCAGAGAAAACAACCTCAGTGGTCCAGTGTGCAGCAGCAAATTCTATTGCTATGTTTGTGTGTTTTTTATCAGATGCCCTCTTGTGGCCATATAAATAATGACAGTGTCATGTCACAAGTATTTTTGCTGTCAAATAACTCATATTTACACAGTTGTGTTTTAGGGTAATTATGGTCTTCTATGATGGTCTTCAAATCCTGACTCATAATGCTGACGACAACTTGAATCCTTTTTGGACAAATTATGAATCTCTTAGAGGACGACAGTACTGACTGGACATCAGCAGCTCAACAAAATGTGTCCAAATTTTCCGGAGCAAGATGATGCTCAAGCCCAGGAGCCAAAATACTCTTGACTGGCACATTGCTTCCACCATCAGTGCATTCTGGGAGTCAACATTCAGCTCTGTTCTTTCTGCACATGACCGACAAACAAACAATCAGTTAGAAAAGGGGTTTTCCACAGAATATCTCATGGAACCTGCTTGGTTTTGTAGTACTACACACCGACTTACTAACTTTGTGCTCCAATAGTTCAGTAACTCTTTAAGGTTTTGAGTCCCAAAGACTTGAGGTGTGACTTTGACAGAAACAATCACTGTCTCCACACGGTAGCTTTGACTTTGGTTCATTTTTTTAAACAAAGAACTGCCAAATGAAGCTTGTTATAAACATAGTGAGTACCGATCAGACGATCAGTTGTTGTGTACGCAAATGAATGTAAACCTCCAATGTGTACATCACAGCCATCATTGTGCAATGGCAGGTTAACATTGTTTACCAGCCGTCATCTGTCTTTGAGGAGTGTTTCTTGTCCCTTCTGTCAAAACAGAACTCTTTGAAACGGAGCTGAGCGACACAAGGGAATTGATGTATTCGCCATCTATTTATAACAGAGAGAGCAGGTGGGCCGACGTAAAGCGATTGGTTGGGATCTTCAGAGGAGTTTGTGCCCGTGTAAATACCTACACTCAAAGGGAGCTGCCCCTTTCGAAAATCACTCACGCACATAAACATACAAACATTCGTCCTCATGGGGAAACATTTTTCATGCGAGCACGCATGCACGTCCTTCCACCAGCGTGTACGGATCCACACACACGTTCAGACAACAAAAGAGTTCTCAGTCTGACACCCACATACCCCGAACACTCATTTTCATTCAAGCCACTCAAAGACGTTTCCAAGTGTTGTCAAATGAAGTCGGCCCTCTCCCGTGAGATTAGAGCAGATCCTCTGAACATTTCCCCGTGATCTACAGCCCTCAATTCAACAAATCACACACAGCTTCAGACACCATATAAACAACCATCCTGGGAACCAACCGGGCCCTTAGTTTATGACTGATAAGATGCGGGCAGGTGGTGGGATACTGTCAAGCTTCTCTGTGGGAATAATAAAAGAAAAAAAAAATGTAGCCACAGTAGTTTATTTCAATGGTGCCTCAGGGAAAAAAAGGAACAGCTTTTCATGAGAATCAGGCGGTAGGAAGATAACTCTGCTTGCATATTCATTTTATTGTGGTCATTTGCACCTTTCTCTACTGAAACTGCACACTGCTTGCAACCTCAGAAAGGAAGTAGGCGAGGCCTGAAATGGCAGACTGCATTTCCATGAGGTGTTCTTTTGCGGTTTTACTCTACGTAAAGACAATCGAGCGCTTGTGAACAGGATAGAGAGAAGGTGTTCCTGTTTTTGTGTGATTTTCAAAATGTGGTTGAGGTGACTGTTGTATTTAGTGTTTTTTACTCAACTGGACTATTTGCCAAAACTCTGTATGTAGTCGGAGCAATGCGACGTGGTTCCCAGAGCTTTTAAAACTTGAAGAATTATTTGAGAGACGTGAAGAGGACCTGTCTTTTGGATCCTGTGTATTTCAAGTTGAACATCGTGACGATGCCTGTGATTGTCCTGGAAGCCAGAGACTTTGCCAGTCCCCTTTTTTTGGTGCGGACCTTTGAGCTCTTGTCCGGTTGTACCACTTTAAGTCTGGTGGCGTCGCTGGAAGCTTCGGAATTAAGCAAAGAGCTGTCTCACTCCCAACATCTCAACACCTTCAGGATCTTCTGTATGTTCATCTGGTGCTTCTTCTTCACCCTTACCCTCCTTATCCACATCCTCAGTGTCATCCAGTTTCACAGCCTCATCCCAATATCCTGGAAGAACCTGACCGTGACCGTGGCTGTTTTAGGGACACTGATGTGTCTCAGTGCCGCTGTGATTTTTCCTTGGATCATCATGGACCTTCACCGGGTCCAGCCACGACCTGTGGCAGCTGCTGTGGCCTCATGTGTGACTCTTCTCACCTACATCTCAGAATCCTACATCCTTTGCAACCAAGCCCAGGAGCAAAGAGGCTACATGGGCAGCATGCCTGGTCTTCTCAAGATCCTCCAGCTGTGGGGATCCTGTCAAATGATGCCCTTGGTTGTCGAGGCGGACAGCAGATCGTCTGGCGGCGTGCACGTTTGGCATCTGTGGGTTTCCCGTGCGACATGCGCCATCTGTGTCCTCATGTCTCTTGTCACACTGGTGGTCATAGTGGGTGACTTGTCAGCACGATGCGTCGCACCTTTCAACAGATTCTTGGCGTGCTTCAGTCTGATTGGAGTGCTGCTGTACATGGTGGCCACAGTGATTGGTTTCACCAAGATACTGCAGCTGAGAAGCCTCGGAGAAAATGTTCCCAAGGAAAGTTCAGAGCTGGTTATAATGGAAACAGTGGTTGCAAGCATTACATTGTTAGCTTATACCGTGGATCTTGCCTTCTCCATTAAACCTCTGTGTGACAGGAGTCATGCATGAACAGTGAAGTTGCATGTACAACGTCAGATTGTGATGGACCAGAAAAGGTGGAAATTATGGCCTTGAATGTAAATCTCCAACTGAATGGATGTGTATTTTGGATTATATGAACATGTGGACGAAACAAATACAGTTTGCCAAGACTATAAGTTGTTGGCATATTATGCTTCATACAAAATGTATGATTCTGTTGAACATGCTGATGCTGCATTGGGCTGCTGACTTATTTAAATGTGATTGATTTCATAACAGTGAACGGTGATTGTGGCATTTACGGAGTGCTTCACAGTGTCATGTTTGTTGAAAAACCTGGGTTATGTTGCAGGTGTGCTGACTCATTGCCTCCTTTCCTTCCGGAATAACACAAACAGCTTCATCAATGTTAACATTACAGCCCAAAACATGGATTAGTGATCGTGGAACACAACTGTATAAAATGCATAAAATGTATGAATCTTTTGTTTTAAATGCACTTGTGACAAGATTCCTGTCTTATCAATGAAAAAAGTGTAAAAATGCTGAGGTGTTTTGACACAGCACGTGTATTACCGTACATTAACACTAGATGGCAACAACATTGTTTGCATGTGCCTCCATGTACTGCAGAGCAGACAACGTCTTAATTTGTAGTATTATATAGTTTCTCCTCTACAATAGAGATTCACTTGATCTTACTATCTAATCAAAGATGTTAAATTAGAGTACAACCAAACGAGATATAAACATGCAAACGAGCGAAGCCATGTTGCAATTAGACTTTAGATGCTCCACATTTTGTTTATAATTGTTGTTTAAAGTTCGATAATATGATAGGTCGCACTTATACGTCATATGTACGTCGTCAATAACGTGTTTGCATTTAACACCTTTTACCTTCTCACATCTGTCCAAGGCCCTCTAAGCAGATTTTCGAAACATCGCTTCCCCAAGCTTCCAACCCACAGCGGCGAGCCCCAGAGTGGCGCAGTCCGGGCTCGATTGCTTTGGTCTTCACCGAGTCCAACGTTTTTTCTTTAAGGAACTGAAGTCCAGTTAGTTGTCAACAGGCTCCGAGACACAACGAGCACTTGGTCAACTCGGTGCGTCGAGGCGATAACACAAGCGTTTCTGTTCGTTATCGCGTTTTTACGGGGGAAAGCGTTTCGGACTCTCAGATTTGTTCGACCTATCCGGACTCTGATGTACTTCCCTGGACAAGGTGAGATGTTACTTATCTGTATTTGGAACAGTCTGTGTTTGTTGAGATAACCTCCAAAACACTGGGTTTCAAGCTTTAGCAAGCAGCCATCCTTTACTTTTACCCTCCTGCGTTGTTTGACGTGAAACATAATTCAGAGTTGAACTAGGCGACCTACGTCACTTAGTTTACAGGTTGACGTAATGTTTGATATTCACCTTATGGTTCATAAGGTGACGTTAGCTCAAGATTCGTGACCATTTTCTCCAGCTCAAATGTTCTCAACACAAGCCCTGCACTTAGTTTTTAGCTTGCTGCCCAGCACAAAGGAAACGCTTGTGTTTTGCACGTAAAAATGTGTATTTTTCTTCCTTTTTCCGTGTTGAAAATGGTTTTAGAAGCCCCTCTGAGCACCATGGACATGTGAAACATGACTCTGCTGTCGGGCAGATGTGAGTCCCAGGGTGGATTGAATGGCATCGAAGATCCAAGGTAAGAACATTGCCTGTCAATTGGAACTCATGTATTGACCTGAGGTCAAAGTCCAGATAAAGAGGGAAAGGACTGACGTATCAACAGCATACTTCTCCCATGAGAAGACAGAAAAGAATGTCTCCAGAATCAGCGACAATCGAAAGTAGGTGAACACCCTGTCCTACCTTTTGTTGTTTTGGCTGTGAGGTGAGAAAATTGGGGGAAAAAAACAAAAAAATTAAAATATGTTCAGCTCCCAATGAACCTTGTTTTCAGATGACTGTCAGGAAAGTTACAGATGTCAAGGCCTGGAGGTGGGGAGAGGAGAGGACAGGCTCATTCCTCGGCCATGTTTTACCCTCAGGTTGTTTGTGCATTACGGTGTGTTTGGAAACAGGATTTAGCAAAAACTAGCCAGTCGACTTTCACCTAACTCTGCGGCGTGGGGTCGCTCGTGAGGAGCAGACTAAATCATGGGATAGATCCATGCTACCTAGCAAGAAAAACTGGATTCCATCGTTGCATCTCTGCCTTTTGTGTTCCATGAATTTCCAGTACAGGTCCTTTTCTTCGCTCTGTAAAGCGTGTGGGTCAACATTAATCCTCAGTCTATAGGTGAAGATCCTGAAGTAACTGTGGATGATTAAAGTCAATAGTAGGAAGGTGTTTTACAGGTTCTTTCGCACACCTTAAACCGAAGGTATATTCAAAAAGTACCTTGCAATGCAAGCTTGCTGGGCGTAAAATAAATACCTATTCAACTGGTGAACCAATTTAGATTTCATTGTTTTCCTCCCGGCCTTTGTCCTATGTTAGAAGAATACCACAGTGAATTTCAGCATTTCACATCTGTGGTGATACTGCTGCCACAATGTTATTGTTAATTTGATTATTATTTGATGTATTTGCACCTGGTAAGAGGCTCGGTATGTTATATTCAATGATTAAAGTAATCTGTCATTAGTTTGGAGAGTAGTTCAAATGACTAATAGGTTAGTTACTATAAATACTAAATAAAATGATACAGCATCATAGCTGATACAATAACTGTTACTATGGGGAAAAAAATGGAAAAAGTATAGAACTTTTTCATCATTATTGTTGTTATTGTTACAACAGTACCACTCAAAACTGAAGATGCTGCTGTTTTTTTGTTGTCGTTGTTTTTAAGATGGTTTAGGTTTTTTAGCTGATTGATTATTAACATTATGATAAACAGCTTTTGTACATCATGTCAAATCTGTCATTTTCAAAGATAAAAACTGAATGGCAACTGAGTGTTTTGGATCAGTCGGGCAGAGGAAAATGGAGACAATGTCAGGTGTGTGTGTTTGCCATGGGTGGGGAGGGGGGGGTTAACACCATTTTGTTTGCTAAAATAAATTGTGTGTTTGTGTGAAAGCAAGTTAAACATAAATGTGAGCGTTAAAACCTGTTCAATCTGAATGGAAGTCAAGTTTCAGTTGTGGACATATCTTGTGGACATGTCTCTCAGGACAGGGCACATAAACAATGCAGTAAAACAGGTAGAGGTAGTGTCTTGTGGCCTGTGTTTTTTTTGTCACTTTATGGAGTTTGTCATGATCATTCCTCAGCCTGAGACAAGGAGCATGTGCCGTTTATTATCTCACTAGGTCTAACCTCATTTTGCACAACACAAACATTGTGTTGACTGTGGTCAACGCACAGCGTTGAGACATGTCATGTTTTTTTTCCTGGAGTGAAATCTTTACAATTGATCTGGTGGAAGTGGAAAGGTTTTAAGGTGTGACCTACATATTTTTGCTGTGCTTGGTCTCTAACCCGTGTTAACAGAAGCTAAATCAGTAATTCTCAAATGTTATCAGGGAGTATGGATGACTAACACCGGCCAAACAATGCCCACAGTTTGGAATGTTAAGTACCTTCTTTGTAATGAAAACAACTGCTGCTGTATGTTACGTGGCTGCTCATGCAACGTATTGTTGGAATGCTGCCATTTCTGTGTTTCAGTTGATGCAAACTGGGAAGTTGAACTCATTACAGGGTTTACCGCCAGAAGCATCTCACCTTTTAATGTCCTGATTTATATTTGTCATTAGGAGCTAGTCAAAC
>CAAKHB010000372.1:29410-41718 GCA_901007665.1 Aeoliscus strigatus | reverse complement strand
CTCTGCTTTTTGCTCGTGCAGGTGGCAGAGGCCCAGCGTTCTGACAGACAGGCGCTGCTTTCACACCTGTCACAACTGAAATAATGACCATTACTAAGACGTCAGGGGAACTCATCAGCCTGCCGCCCGCCCAGCAGCGATTTCATGCCCGTCTTCAGGTGCTCTCACCATTTTGTGCTGACAGCACCATTCATCTCAGTACCACAGTCATAATAATCACCTGCTTCTGAGGAACGATACGGAAGCGAGGTGGAAGGTGTGACGATGTATAAATATAGCCTGTCTATAAATATTTCTTTAGAGGCCCTCATTTCAAACTACGACATTATTTTCAAAGCCACCGTATTCTGGGGCAGCTCTTTGAGCGTGGCCGCTTGCAAAGGAAAGGGTCAGAGCATCGGTGAATTGATTTGCTGCTGGAACAGATGTCCTGTAGGGATCACTGCTGCTGCGTGTCATGTTTCTCGATGTCATTCATGATCTACAGATTGGTTTGGAGCACGGTGCTTTTCAGACTACCTGGAGCTGCTCACACATAATTCCTTTGGCATTTTTTACCGATAGATAGATAGATACTTACCTATCTATCTATCTTTATTAATCTCTGGGAGAAATTAACATTCCCAGCAGCAGAATGGGGACACAAACACACATAATAACAATAATGCTACTCCTACTACTAATAATAATTATGATATATGATGATTATATATAATAATAATTAAATAATTATAATAATATTATATTTCAGCTGCTGCTATTTTTTTCTATTAAATATTTGGACATTTATGGTAGTCCCATGATGCATTATTCCTGTGAAGAATAATATAATAATTATAATAATTTTAATGACATGACAAAGTGAATGGTGAATGCCATTGTAACTAAAAAGGGAAACATAGCATTTCCGCATTTCACAAAGAAAGGACCGATCTAGAATGAGTTCACTTTTAAATCAACAGCGGAATTGTCAGTTTCTTTTTCTGGTGCATTCGTAGAAAAGTATTAGGGAGAACAGAGGAGTTGTCGCAGCGGCAAAACAGATCCAGATCCTGGGTTTTTCCCCACATGCGTCTGCCCAAAAGGCCTGGATGCAGATTGTGACTCAGCATACAGCAGCATTCCCATGTTGTCATGCTGGTTTCTCTGTGTCTCTGGATGTGTAGCAGCCGTGATACAACAGTGCTTGTGGCCGCTAAGCTGACTTTTACAACACCAATCACATGCCGTGAATTCAGCTCAGTGGAACTGCTGATTGTCCCAGTTTTGTCGGAAATAGAAACTAGGCTTACACCTTTGAAATATACCGGTGTCAAAGATAAGAGTGGTTTTTTTTTGACAGACCTTCTAACGAAACAAGATTACACAGATGGCCTCTTGCACTCAGTAAACATATCCCACGTCAACAATCCTTTCATGTTGAGTAGGAAGTACTGCGCATGTGATTGGCTCTCACTAGATTTATTAGATTAGACTCATTTAATGATTATTTCTGGATATTTTGGGGGTTGTGAAAATATCTTGACAATGACGTGTTAAGTTGCAAGAGAGGACAGTGACATTGTAGATGTAAATCCAATAACTTTGATCAGCTGTGTTAGACACTTGTATGGTTACGTTTTTTCATAATGTTCATTTTGAAGTTAGCCGTATGTGTGTGTGTGTATGTGTGTGTGTGGGGAACTACAAATATCGGAACAAAATGTCACAACCAGTGTTACCGAGAACTATTAAAATCTGTAGTTGGAAAGATGTTTCCTGGGAAGACGGTATCTGTCACTGGAGAAGAGAGGCAGTTTTGTCGCCGCTCCAGACAAGTAGCTCATTCAGAAATAATGAGGGCTTGTTGACGTCGTTAAGCAGTTGGGTGCGGAGTGCATTATTCAACACGAACATTGTCTGGGTCACTGAACTGACATGCTTTGAAATAGGTTGAACATAGCGGAGTATTATTCGCGTTCAGAAACACAAAGCTTCTTCTATATGTGCGGCTGTGATTTAAAATCACAGTGACGGTATGAAAGCCCACTCTTCCCTCATCCTCCTCCTTCTCTCTCTCTCACCGGACTCTGTCAAATGATTTTCTCCAGCCAGTGTGTTGTCATCGTTGCGCAATCCAGCCATACTGATGACCATTTGATGACTTTATGGTATTTGTAACTCTGACACACTTGGCCTTCCCATCACAACATTAGCTAACACATGAGCAATAGCATTAAATCACATGGACATTAATGCTTTTGTAAACACGGTTTCCAAATGATGACCTGTGACATTCAGCATGTAGTACCCACAGGCTGATGATGTCAGCAGTCCATTTCGTATTGTATCACTATACATGGGACTTAACACATACTTCAAACATACCGACAAATGACTTGATAGAAATATTGAAATTGCAGATTATTTTATCTTTTTCTTCATTTTTGAACACTGAACCCGAAATGTAAAGCAGGAGTATTAAGACAAATTGCAAACATATGTGTGTCCAAACCTTTGACTGGTATATTCAGTTTTGTCATTTTTGCAGAGAGTCTCTCTCTTAAATCTAAATCACAACAAGGTGCCTATAATGGAATCTGTATATTGCTTGTTCCCAAGATGATAACGGTATAAACTCCTTCAAACTAGCCCACCTCCTATATACAATATTTCTGACATAGCTATCCCACATCACATGTGAAGTTCATGTACAGATTTTATTGTTTGTTTACTGTTGGGAAATGAATCAAAGCGTGACATTGTCTGTGACATTAACGTTACGGTAATTCCTTGTTGACATTTGGAAATGGTGGCCTTGTGCCTTGTGCGGACATGATGTCACGTTGGCTCCCTCGTATCCAGACTTCAGCATGCTAGCCACCTGGGCAGTCGTCCAGCCATCACAGTCCTGGGCAGCTAATAAGGACTTGACAGCTCTTGGTAGCACTGCTGTGAAATTCATTTTCTCCTCCAAGACAAAGGACTTTTTTTTTTTTTCCTCCAGCGTTCTAGGAAATGTGATGAATCAAAGTGTGTATGTTTCTTTGTGAGGTATCTCTTTACATGAACACCCTGACAAATGCCATCCACCTGCATTTTTTGTTGTTGTTGTTGTTGTTTTGTTTGTTTTCCTCCAGAGTGACACAGCCTCATTCCACCTCATGTTTTCCTCACTGGGTCGCAGATCCCTTCTTCTGTGTTGAGCAGCACATGCTAGTAATGAAGAGATGCCCCAGAGATGATGTTAGCGCAGATAAAAGAGTGTAGCTCTGGGTGTCTTTATCGCGTGTTTAGACAATTGGTGTTATGTTTGAATGGAGATGGACTTGCTTGATTTATTTAGTCTGACCGAGCAAAATCTGTGTTATGTGGTGGATTTGTGTTTTCTCAAGAGGAAGAAGCAATAGAACCAGGTGTCAGTAAAACAAAAACAACACAGATATTATTATAGCTTTATAATATTGTATATTTTTGTATTTGTGTCTAACATATATATTAGAATCCACCATATATCACAGATTTATTCTGCCAAACTAGAGTGTATATATATATATATAAAGATACAGATGTGTGTGTGGGGGGGTATTTTCCTTCTTTTTTGCAACCGTTGCATTTCATGCCTGGCCGGGCTCTTACCATGATACATGTATCACATCTTCACTGTAAGAGTTCATAACAAGTTCACAACTGTTTTTTTTTTGTTTTGTGTTTTCTTTAGGATTTCACAATATCACAGTCAGAACAGAAGTGAATTTAATTAGACATTAAATTTCAGTCGACATTTGAGGAGAAGGCCCCTTGAGAGAAGTGGTTGATGTTATGGAAGTATTGGAAAAATATCCTTCCATCTAATCTTCTCTCCATGTTATTTATTTAGGTGTCGACAGATATTTCTGGTGCATGAACAGCGATGGTTCTCTGAACAGAATGACTCAGCATCTTACTGTGCACCACCTCGTAAATGACCCTCCAAAGGACACTTTGGAGGGTCCAGCTGGTCTGGAACCAGTGATGTGACTGTCAGCGTGGAAGGGAACCGCTCTGATTCTGCTCCATGTGTCATTGAGACAATTCATCGCTTTCTTGGAATAGATGTGGAAAGAATTTGGTGACACATTCATTGATGACAGATATTTTTCCTTTCGTTCCCTGTCACCGTCCCAAATTATTACACAGGAGAATCCTGACCATCATGTTAAATATAGAACGCATCAATGAATGTCGAGAACCCTTGATGTGACCCAGGAAGAGCTGACAGTTGGTACAGTCCACGTCGGCACTGATCTACCCAGGAGCCGTTTCATGACAGGCCTTTAAAAACATTCTACCGATTTCTCCGACTGTTCAATCGCCATCAGACCTGTGATGTCACATGTACCATTGAACACCTCTTAGCATGTAATTCCCCGTATGCGATGAAATTATATCTATTTCCAGCGTTTGCAGCTCAGTAACCACGCCTTACGAACATGTTTTTGCAAGTCATCCTGCACGTCGCTTGGTGCCAATAAGATCCCACATGCGAGCCCCTCCTCGGAGAGTCTCACACGTCGTACACAACTGTCTCAGTTGACATCAAGGGACGCTTTCCAAGAGACGGAGATTAAACAACAGGAGGAAAAAGCTGCAGAAGACCAGACGTGCCTCACACATTAGGCTCTGGAAGAAACAATGAAATCCCCAAACACGCTACATTATCCTGGTTGCCTAGTAAGGGATTAGAAGAAGTCCCACGTTGTCACCCGCTGTTTATACGCAGTGGTAATGACGTTCCCTGCTATACTGGCAGCAAATTTAATGAGCTGCACGTGTCTATAACAGTCTAATGCTTCCAGTAATGCCCCCACAGAGTCAAACTG
The DNA here is from genome assembly GCA_901007665.1 of Aeoliscus strigatus. NCBI lineage: Eukaryota > Metazoa > Chordata > Actinopteri > Syngnathiformes > Centriscidae > Aeoliscus > Aeoliscus strigatus. The sequence goes on along the minus strand of CAAKHB010000372.1, from coordinate 36,877 downwards.
TTGGGCAGACAGACAAACAAAAAAAAATGTTCATTGATGTATTGCTAAATATTAGATATAAACAAAAGAAAAGCTATATTTCCAGTCACGTAGATAAATATAGCATGTAGCTGTGGAGCTCCTATTTCCCCACTGGCGTTGTCTCTGTTACAGCAGACAGATCGTCACTGTGTGAAATGCAGACGAGTAAGAAGATGGGTGTTCCATAGTCAGGGGAGGCCAACGTCCTGTCGAAGCCGTTTGTGTGAGGAAACGTGGGTGTTTTGGAGCGAAGATGATGTGGTTTCCTGGTAAATTAAATGAATCATGAAGTTCCCCAAATTGCAACTGAGATAATAAGCAGCAGCAGCAGCAGCCCCGACAGCATCTAATAACAGCCGTGGCCAATTGGGCTTGGTCACGTGACACATGCGTTCTTTCATCACAAACGAAATGAATTGGAGCTCAAATGTTGAAAAGATCATATCTGAGAAAGCCCACGACACCCTGTATGTCCCATGTCGAACAGTAAATAAGAAACAACGGCAACGACAGAGAGTAAAATCAAAGTGAACACTGAAGCATCTGCCGGCAACTGGAATTGTTTGTTTCAGTGAAAATTCATCTGACAGTGTAGTTAATCTCCTAAATTCCCTTAGATGCTACCTCTTCTCTAAATTTCACTGGCGTTGTAACGCTCTCGCCATGCTGCGACAATTCATTTGTACTCGAGTCCAGTCTATTATTGTGCTTCGACGCATCCACAGTTTTTCTCCTCGACTCATCTTCCTTGCGTCCGTTACTGTGACAACACCCAATTCTGTTTCCGATTAGGAGCGCCGACGACGTGTATCAAATAGAGCAATTTCAAGTCGAAGTGTGAAATTTGCGAATTGTGACGTGGCGAGCACAAGACTGTAGGAGCATTGTGGATACTGCTGGCTGTTATTTGGCAAAAGAGTCACAAGGCAAATGAATTGGATGTGCAAAATGATACCGATGTGAGGGGTGTTTGTTTTGGAGCTTTCTCTGAAGTGGTAGTGATTTTTGAATGGCTGGCGTGTGTGCAGTGTGTGTGTGTGTGTGTGTGTGTGTGTGTGTGTTAGTGAGGGAGTTTAATTAACAAGCCTTGCTGAGCCAACAGCGGAGCCAACCTAACTGGTTGGACTCCACGCTCTTATTTGTCACCGCGTCTTGTGTCAGACTAATGTTCCTGTTTTCAGGAGCGTCCTGGTCTCCACCGACACAGTTTCACTGACACGTTCTCATCTGCTGGTGGCCGATCAGCTCGACTGGAGCAGTCTGGCTTCAAAACATAGATTGTCCTCTGGATACAGAAGCCATAAGAACAAGATATTTATACGTGGCCTGGATAGGACGCTACAGTGTATCTGCAGCAGTTCTGTAATCTTTTTTTTTTTTCTTCCCACTGCCTGGATTATTCTCTGTCATGGATTCGGAACGTATTATTATGTCACTTATTGACCCAGTCTAGTCAGTGGTCAGAAGGTGTTTTCAGTATCATCATACATCTCCCAGTGTCTTTTCTGAGATGAACGACTCGGCTGAAGCCGAGGAGGCGGTCGGGCGGGTTTGTAGAAATAGAGGTGGCTCCACTTGTTTGGTTCCACGCTTCTCCCTCCTGGTTGACAATCCTGAAGGGTGTGGTGAAGCGTCTGCTTTTAATGAAGCGCGCATAGAGGTTATCTTCCACCCATCTGCAAAGCAAAATGAGTAATGGTGTTGGTATCAGTGCAAAGAAAGTTTCACAGTTGAACCAGTTATCTAATCCAGGGTTCACGTACTTTTTAAACATTATAATTCGTGTGACTGTGGGTAAGCATGTTGTGTTTGTCTATACCTATGACTTAGATACAGATCAGGGTACATTTGATGACCAATTAAAGATGAAAACTGGTTAATTTCAAATGGTTCACACAGATTTTCGAGCTGCTGCATCAGTTTATGTTTCACATTAGTCTGGCTTCCATGTTTGTGGAATATTTTTAAAGTTTATTGAGGCACTGAATTGTGTTTGCGTGTCTCGTCATTCTGTGCAGCCTGTGACTCAGTCGGAGTACTGCAATGACCAGCCGGCACCATGCAGAGAGCGCCCACTCCACAGACCAGCAGCCACCTGCCGGGGCTCCCAAGCTCCATCTCCATCGATCTCCGTCAAAGGAGACCATCACCATCCACTTCTCAGCTCTCGGCAAGGAGGAAGAGGAGGAGGAGGAGGAGGAGGAAGAGCTGTACACGACAACCGTCTCCTCCACGGGTCAGGATGAATCGAGCATTGTGACCGGCTTGGAGGCGAGCGAGGAGATGTTTGCAGAGGTGCAGGCGGACTCGGACAGTGCTGGCATCCCTGAATCCCCCGGACTGTCTAGTCACGCCAGCGTTTCTGCTACAAGGATTTCTGAACAGAAAGGCTCGGTCTCCACTTTCTCACCCACCAAGTCTTTGAGCTTCCCCTCCAGCGACAAACCTTTCCTCAGCCTGGTCAAGTCTCTCTCCTCCGACTTGGAGTCCCGTGAAACGCTGCCCTCTGTAGCTGCTCCTACAGTGAGGCACAGGCATCTGATGAAGTCCCTGGTGAAGTCCTTATCTTCGGACACATCAAACACACTGTTCAAACAATTCACGCAGTCCCGAATGCCAGCTGCCGCCGCTTCCTCGGCGAGCGATTCAAAAACCGCCCCCTCTTCTCCATTGACCTCATCTGATAACCGCAGCTTCTTCAAAGTGTCCGAGGAACGAATCGAAGACACGAAGCGTCGTCTCTCGGAGGCCATCTACGAACCCCTACAACTGCTGAGTAAGATTATGGACGAAAAGAGCAACAGCAGCAGCATTTACCGACCAAAGGTCCCATCTACCAGTGTCTGTGAACTCTCCAGCATGACCTCCCTCAACGGTCCCACGGAGAGCAACAACAACTGCATCAAAGAGGAAGAAGGAGGTGAATGGGAGACGGAGCGTCCTGACAGCGGGGCCTGGAAGTCACATTCTTCTTCTTTTGTTGACAGTAAAAGCCCCAAGAAGTCGTCTTCACTCTCCATGTCCGCTCTCGCCAAACAGGAGGACGAGGACTTTTGCATTTTGTGCACTGATGACTTTGAGACTGAAGACGTTAGCGACGGAACTGACGATACTGGAACCGGGGGTCAGACTAAAGAGCCCCTGGGCGGGAGTTCTGGACTGGACAGCGACGATGAGTGTGAAGGAACTGAGGCGCCGCCGTCTAGTGTTCCACATCGTACCCTCGTCATCCTCACTGCGCTGGTCTATGGGTATTTTGTTGTACCTCTGCCCGACTACGTTGGAGGAATGCTGCTGGGAGTTGCACTGGGATTCTTCCTAGCCATTGGTGTTGTGTGGCTGGCGGGACCGAAACCTTCCGGACGTGGCTTCAGAGACTCCAGACGCTACAGGAAGATGTTGAATCCGACCACGTTGGACATTAAGGAGCCGCAAATCTTGAAGGTGCGTCAATCTGTTCCACGTGATAATTCAAACTCCCTGAATTCAGTTTGTGAGTAAAACTACCATTTTGAACATTCTGAAGCACATCAGATATTCAGGAAGCTGATCCACGGAGGTTATCCACAACAGACACTGACACGTTCAAATTATTATCACCCCAGCATGGAAAATTCAATACTCACCACTGCATCTCAGTTTAAGCATTAAAGCAGCATATCGCAGCATCATAGATAAAGTTCCAAATGTAGCAAAAGCTTCATTGCACATGATCACACTGTAGCGTGTCAGTGGGGTCCTGTGATCGGTTTCATGTTGAGTCCTCGGGTGACAACGAAAAAAACACAGTCACTGGAGGAGCATGTTTCATCGCTGACAACACACCGGGCACATTTTCTTCTTCTTCTTCTTCTTCTTCTTCTTCTCTCTCAACTCTGATGAGTTTTTCTCTCTCATCAGAGACACTTTGTGTTCGGCAGCACCAAACCAGGTCTTGTCTTCCTTTCAGGGCTGGATGAACGAGATATCAAATTATAACCCAGAGACCTACCACGCCACACTGACGCACTCTGTGTACGTCCGCCTGGAGGGATCCATCATCCGCCTGTCCAAACCCAACCACAACATTGCCCGCCGCGCCGCACACAACGAATCGAAACCTGACGTCACCTACATCAGTCAGAAGATCTATGACTTGACCAACAGCAAAGTTTGTGACTCTGATGTCTTTTTCTTAGGTTTCTTTGAAATATGGGCTGTATCGCTCTCTCTTACAGTAAATGCTTGTTCCTCCAGGTGTATCTCGTGCCTCAGAGCTTGGCAAGGAAGCGTATATGGAACAAGAAATACCCCATCTGCATTGAACTTGGTAAACAGGACGACTTCATGTCGAAGGCTGAGGGTGACAGGGGGGAACCCAGTGAGGGGACGGCGGGAGTCCAGGAACCAGCCAGGTCGCCCTCCTCCAGCAGAGAGCTGACCCTCTATCTGTTTGGACGGACTGGGAGGGAGAAAGAGGAGTGGTTCCAGAGGTTTCTTTCAGCTTCAAAGCTCAAGGCTGAATTGAAGAAAGCCGCAAGTGCGACAGTGACGAAAACTGGTAAGAAAGAATGATGTTTTTATCATCAGATGTGTCTTCTTCCTTTACTCTCTTTTATTTCTTACCCATTTCTACATATTTGACTTATTTGCGTTGTGAATGTTACATTGTATTTGTCTTTTAATAGTCCATTTTGGATTTTGAGCTCTGTGCTGTTGGAATCTGAATTTCCTGAAGGAACCCTCCCGAGGGAGTGATAAAGTTCCCAGCGCGTTGAGACAGTGTTGGTTTATACTGACAGGCTGCAGAGCTTCGAGTCTTCATTTGAGTTTTCATTTTCGCCCGCAGCTCCAAGCTCGCACAGCCGCAGCGGCAGCCGCAGCAGTCTGGACGATGCGCTGGCATCTCAGCCCAGGTCCAAGGAGTCCTCGGTCTCCCCAGCAGAGCGCGTTGCCAAAACCAAGCTGCTGCTGGACTACAGTGCCTACATGGCGTCGTTACTGCCAAAACAGGTTGAAGTCAGCACCACGGCCGCCAGCCCCGCTCTCCACAGTCCACAGAGCAGCCCTACGGTGGACACGAAGGTGGAAAATGAGTTTTAGTCCGTGTGATGACCAACTTGCCGAAGGTCGTCTGTGTGTTTTTAAGCCAGGAATCGTAGCTGATTAGTGGGGTTCATTTCCTGTTTGCCCTCAGCTCCAGAACAGCACCTCAGCTCAGGGGCAGCTGTCGGAGGAGGATCCCGTCGCCTGGGTGAATGCAGCTATCGGTCGGGTCTTCTGGGACTTTCTGAGAGAGCCCCACTGGGCTGAGCTGGTTTCCAAGAAGATTCAAATGAAGCTCAGCAAGATACGGGTGAGTGGAGCAGTGGTATTATCCACCAGCCTCTGCCGAGACACACCTCAAAGTCCTTTACTTAACGTCCTTTTCTGATTGTAATCTGCAGTTTGCTCAGCTCAGGTGAATGCTCTTGTCTCTTCTAGTTGCCTTACTTCATGAATGAGCTCACGCTGACAGAACTGGACATGGGTGTGGCCACCCCCCGAATCCTCAGAGCATCCAGCCCCTCCGTCGACGGCCAGGGTGAGACATCCAAACGCATCATTAGTACTGTTTCATTAGAATAGATGCAAGTTTTTCTAGCTTGATTGACAGTGTGACGTTTGTTATTGTCACACGCTAACTTCAGCTGTACGACCGAACCAGAGATGAAATAAAGGTTTTTGGTTTTTTTTTTTTGAGCTGCAGAAAATTAAATGAGTTCATCAACTGTCAGTAGGGAAAACGACTGCCTGGGGGCTTTGGCGGTGCCCCGCAGGCTGGAACAGTCACATTATTGGATAATGACATCTCTTGATCTCTTGAAACCCAACAAATCCAAGTGATTCAGAGCGTTGAGATGCTTCCAGGTCACTCCATCTGCTCATTTTCCAGCTGCGCTACACCTGTTTTAAACAACACGACCAGCTCCACCTGTGACTCCAGTGGAATAGTCATCTCTCGTTAAAACAGGTCATTAGATCCAGCTATTTCGGTTAAAACGTTGGTCAGCTACATTTGGAGTCTACCATCAGGAGAGAAACAGCAGACTTGGGTCTGTCAGTGTGACAAAGTATTATCACTTAGCTGGGTCCCCATTAGCGGTAGAAAGAGTCAACAGTGGTGTTGTGCTTGGCAGCCATTGAAGGTCAGGTACATCTGGCTGATGAGTCTCTTGTATCGGTTACTGTGTGTTGGAAATTGGTCAGTTGAAGTGGAAAACTTGCCCTTCCAGCTCCTTTCTGAGTACACAAAACCTCATCAGTTCACTGTAATGCATGAAATGGCAGCGTGTAATGTCTAGAGGCTCCAGCTGCTGCATCTCGCTCCCAGGCCTACTGCCGACTAACGGTACTGGAGTTTGTAATCACTAGCTTGGACAGCAGTTTGGGGAAAGCAGCTCTTTTAGGTGTACTACTACTACTACTATCCAAAGGGTTTTGAGTACCGTGCGTGTGAGCAGAATTACCGCTAATAAATGCGATGTCACAAAGGTCTGTTGTTTCATGTCTGTGGATTTGTTCACAGCAGGGGACGGACTTTGACTGGCTTGAGAAGCGAGTGCCGTACATTCTGCTCCAGGCACTTCGACAGGTCTTACATATGTATGGATCGGATGAATTGGGGCTTCGGGACCAAAGGTTTACCTGCTATGAACTTTACTTCCCCAAGAGGCAGTGTTTCCAGGAAACACTTTCCGTATCAAAGCAGCGTCGTATGTCATTTTCGAAGACTCCGTCTGTGTCACATCAGTCTTCCTGTTTCTGTCCTTTGGTACACCCCAGTATCGCTCCTTCTGTGATGCGTCACCACTACAGCGATACAGCATTCATGTAATGAGAAAAAGTATTGACTTCATCGCCACCATGACCAGGCCAAAGACGGCACGTGGTCTGTTTGTCGATGTCGTTCGCAGAGTCACGTGTCGATTTGATGTGATTGCACAGTAGTTCTTGTCTTGTCTTACATATTTTGATTTGTTTGTTCCAGACATGCAGGCCATAAGTTCAAGACCTATCGTGGACTAAATATAACTCGGGCCATTTGGCGTGATTCTGTTTTCTGAAGCTTCATGTGCATGTTTCACTCCCCCCATGCTGTGTTTCCATGGTCACGTTGACCTCCAGTCGATCAGCCCCGGTTGATGTATCTGCTGCGATCAACGTCTCATTTTCCAGCCTTACCTCGTCTTACCGCAGTTCTTCCAGGAAGCAGCCTGCTGAGTGCAGCGGATCGATTGATCTCTCCAGCTGTCTCTGTGTGTGTGTGTGTGTGTGTGTGTGTGTGTGTGTGTGTGTGTGTGTGTGTGTGTGTGTGTGTGTGTGTGTGTGTGTGTGTGTGTGTGTGTGTGTGTGTGTGTGTGTGTGTGTGTGTGTGTGTGTGTGTGTGTGTGTGTGTGTGTGTGTGTGTGCGCGCGCCACGGTTGG
>CAAKHB010000372.1:9816-25877 GCA_901007665.1 Aeoliscus strigatus | reverse complement strand
ACACACACACACACACACTTATTTTTTATTTTATTTTAATTAAATCTCAGCGGTAAACACAAATTAATCTTGTTAATTATTTTCCTCCAAATATCTGATGGCGTGGTGTTTATACGCGTCCATCATGTGAGGGTTGAAATGACCGTCTTCTGTCTGTGACGGCGCTTTAGAGAGACTCTGACCGCCGTACCGTGTGAGGAGGGAGGCTTTGTTTGATGTCAGCCGCACTACGTGAAGTGACGGTACGTGCTGCCTAGCAGAGAATCTCTTGCCAAGAATGTCCAGCCTTTACCACACGTTACCTTTCTGACGACATTTATACCTGTACCACGTTTCCGATGTCGACCAAAGTCCTTTGATTAGGTCGGACTTGCTCTGCTCAGAGGTACACATCTCATTTTCTGATTATTCACCGTTCTGCTTCGATATCTGAATTAACATTGTTTACAGGAAGTGCTACCTTGTTTACTAAAGCGCGGACCAACAAATCTCTCAGCTGATTGTTTTTCCCTTTATAATGTTTTCATCAAGTATTAGTTTGTGGAAGTCTTCACATGGGGGGTTGTGTTGTCGTTTGGTCCGTTGGAATAAATAAAATGAAGGTTTTTGAGAATGTATGAAAACATGTCAAGGTTTTTTTCCTCAGAGAATTCTTAACTTTTATATAAAGAACGAAAGTGATTTTTTTTAGAAGGCCAAATTCAGTGATTATGTGTATATGCCTTATTTATGGAGCCAAACTCAATCTGTTAATAAAAGTGCTTCTGTTCTTGCAGATATTTGACAGGCCTCAGTGTTTCCTCTGCAGACCTTCTCTGATCATCTGAGATGCAACTCTGATTTGTCACAGAAAGTAGAAGAAAAGCACCGTGGCGCAGCAAACACTCTTTTCTTCTTTTACACAAGTACTATGCCAAGTAGCGTTCAGCTAAAGTCTTAAAACACGCGCCGTGTGAATTAGTATGTGCAACATTCCTGTCACGAACGGGTAAAAATACATTATTGATCAGTAATTGTTTTTGTTCATTCCGAAGTTAAAATGTGTGTATTTTACAACAACAGTTACGCCCAAAGTAAAATACAAATTGAACAGGTACTCCCGTTCACGTTCCCAGTTGTAGTTTGTGACCTCAACCGGATGTGTACGGTTGCCTAGCAACGTCAGTGCAGCTCTGATCGTGGCGAAGAAACGACAACATTTATTGTTTGATATACGCCGAGAGGGTTGTAGTTGCTCATTCGTGGATGTTATCTGTCCAGAAGTCTGCTTCATCTTTCCTCGGAGCCCATTTTAGCCGGTTAGCTAGCTAACCCGCGCTAAGCTAATCGAGCAGCAGCTCACGTTCGCGTTTCGTGCGTCGTCGGTAAAACTAACAATTGTTCAATACAGTTTGTATTCGGGACAAAATGGAAGAAGCCGCCGATGACGACCCCAGAGAGCAGGATGGGGGTACCGGACCAGCAGAAGATACTGGAACCAATGTGTCTCCTGGTCGACAGGTGTGCGACTTCATGCTTTCTTTTTACTTTTTGTATCAATTCCTCATTGAGACTGTGATGTACGGAAGTCGATTAGGGCCAGATGTTTGTACATGTAAACATGTACAAATTTATGCACAAAAACTCAACGTGAAATATCAAATATCAAAAATATCAACGTGAGATCATTATGTATTGTATGTATTGTGGTATCAGTTTTTTTTAGTTCTGCCATTTAAGCGACTTTAATTTCAGAATTCTGACTTTTTTCCCCCGGATTTTGGTTTTCATCTCAGATCTCAAATAATTGGTTCCATGTTGCTCTCGCTCCTTTTATTATTTACATGTGGTTCTAATCCTCTTGGTATGGATGCGTTCCACAATGCAAAATAATTATTAGAACATAACATTTCTCTCAGTGAAATGTCGGTAGCAGCCCATGTTATTCACACATACAATAGAAATCCAAACGTATAAATGAAGCCATGTGTATTAAATTGAAATGACACAAGGAATAAGTTTTAAAAACACCTCCTGAAATGTGTTTAATACTTGAATACTGTACTTAATACTTTAATACTTTAATCTTAAACTCATTGCAGGCATTGCTCTGGAGTGATTTAGACAGTTCTTCCCCACAAACTGTCAAATATTGAAGGTTCAAGGACTCTGACCTTCAATTCTGTTCATAGATTTTCAATTGGATTCAAGTCGGGGGAATGACTGACAAGTTTCAACTGTTTTTTTGTCTTTCCATGCCTTTCTTCTCCTCCTTTTCTCCATGTGTTAAATTATAAATCCCTGTGTCATTTTACTTTATTACACTAAATGTCATTTATAGGCATATATGTTTGGATTTCTTTATATGTGTGGATTATGTGGGTTGTTACATCAGAAATATATTTACTGAGAAACTGTGTCAATCTGCTGTGATGTCGCCTACGTAGATGAACTTATTATGAAATGCGTTTCATATATTTGTTTCAAATCACTCAACCATATTGGTGCTTTCTGTATCTGACAGGATGAGCCCGGGTCAAAGCCTGAAGATGAGGACACGCAGTCTGCCCCTGACCCCAGTGGTGCTGTCCATCACCCCCCTCCAGTGACAGATCCAAGTAAGTCACCCACTGCCCCTTTGAGTGAATACAAATTTGTATAGATGGACAGATGGGTAGATAGATACTTTTATTAATCTCCAAGAGATATTCACATTTCCAGCAGCATGACAAGAATAGGAATAGGGACACAGGGCACAAAAACACAATCAAATATGGTGACTAAAAGTGCCACGTGTAAGATTTCTACATTCTGTCACTGGAGCACCATTTGTCATGCTGAGGACAATAAATCAGAACTGAACTTGATGCGTCATCGGTCGTGGGACTTTTTGCACATCAAAACAAGCTTTGAAGCAGTGCTTCAAGGGAAATGCCGCCCCCAACCGAAGTTCGTATCGGCCCACCTGCGTCAGACATGGAGGGGGGGGGGGCATTTTGTTCATTTTAATTAAGTTTGAATAAAGGAGTATACTGTATTGTCCGCTTGGGGTGTCATGGTGGTGCGTGGCCTTTCTGTTCCCTCCCTGCAGGTACTTCTGTTTCTTCTAAAAGACCAAAAAAAGAATCACAATCAAACTGGAGCATTGCTCCTGCCATAAGTGGTGCAAACAATATAACTCACGATGTGCTTTGAAGGCAGCGTGAACATCCATCAGACACATGTCCAGTCTCACTTCCATAATTCAAACGACGACTCTTATTTTCGGTGTTTTAGAGCGAGAAGATGTCGACCCGATTCCTTCGACAACCCACCATCCCACAATGGATTCACCGGAAGGCTTGGAGGATCAAGAGCCCCAGATGGAGGAGGAAGATGAGGGGGAAGATGAGGAGGATGAGGAGGAGGAGTTTCTTGTTCTCGATGCTGAACATGTCTGTAGCTCATCATTCAGCGTTTACTCCACCACTGACCTATGACATAAACATGACGAAACTCTTGTGCTACAGCGTTTGTCTCTGACGACGAGCAGGGATGAATTTGCGTTTCGATGTTTTGAGCTGTGAATTACACTTCAGGACAACGACACGCTAATCGTTTTACTGATGTCTGATCTGTCTGCAGCCGCTGGTCAAGAGGCAACAAGCTGCGCTGAACAAACAGCTCAAAGCGCACCTGGCGAGACTGGAGCTGGAACTGAAGGAAAAGGTTGGATGCTTTGAAGTACATGTACATGTAATTTCAGTGTTTTTCCATTAGTTGGTGCTGTTAACTAACTTTTTGCGATGGTCCTCTGCTGAGCACTGTCTTGTATATCTTAAACCACAGAACCACATCTAAACCACAAACAAAACTGTAGTACAATACAAAATGTAAAAAAAAATTATTCATCCTCAGGCCGTAGGAAAACTGCTAATGTTACACACGACCGTCCTGTTTGTGACCGTTTCATCAGTTGTTTTCTGACCGAGCTCCTCCTCCTCTTCCTCCTCCTCCTCCTCCTGTCCCAGCGGGAAATTGAGAAGAAGGATGCTAGCCACCTAGAAGAGATGGGAGTTCAGATGTTCGGGATGCAGAAGCAGCTGGCCAGACTCCAAGCAAGGCTGGAGGCCCGTCAGCGGACCAAGATTCAGGCTGAAGCCAAACATCGACAGGCGCAGGAACAGCTGGACGCGATGAAATCCCAGTACTGCAGAACAGCTGGTCAGGAGAGCAAAGCCAGAGCCAATGGTGAGACCGTTTGATTGGGTTAAATATTGATTCCATATCTGTTTAATGTCCAGCAATATCAACCACGTCTGAGCACGTCCTGTATTGTATTGTGCTGTATTCTTGGCTCATTGGATTTTCCAGTCTTCACCAGTGTGACGGAAGGAAACGTCAGATGGAGTGAAATGTGGTGGATGTCTTCCACCCTGCTGCAATACGGTGTCGTTTCATGCCTAGCCTATGTGTCTTATGTGTAGTTTCCCAGCTTGAAGCAGAGCTGGAGCAGCTGATGCTGCACCTCGTCTTCACACAAGGAGTCAGCACAGCTCTGCTCTCCAACATCAAAACCCTGAAGAATGCCACGCGCAAAGCAGGGACCGACAAGACTCACGCTGAGGACCAGAAACTCAAGCAGGTGGACACCCTTTTTTTTTTTTTTTTTGGACATCAAATACTCCTGAAATACTCGCTGAAATACTCCTGTTGCCGCCAGGATATGTATGTGGAGCGTCTAACGAAGCACATGGAAAAGCTGACGAACCAAGTCGCCATGTATGAGGTCCAGACCACGGCGCAATCGGAGGAGAAACGGACCGCCAGAAAGGCCCTCTCTGAGGTATAAGGGACGTCCCTCCTGGAAAGCAGCAACATACACACACACACACACACACACACGCGCATACAAACGTCAGCTGTGCTGTGGACGAGCAGCTCAGTGACAGGAAGTGACTGAGATGACTCCAAACTGATCTCGGTCATGGACCACCCCTCACACCCTCCACACCCTCCACACCCGCTGCAGGGACAGCAGGGACTCATTCAGCTGCAGGAAATCATTCCTGACACGTGACAGAAGCGCTGTTTGCACACTGTAATTGAACTGGAAATGAGATCTGTTTATCACAGCTCCCCTGTCAACTGTACACACTCTGAATTCATACTGTTTATTTATTACAAACGTCACCACACCGGCACACCTGTATATGTACACTTTTCCTTCTAAAAAAAAAAAAAAAAGTTTTGTTAAACGTTCTTGTTTTAGACCTTGTAGTAATTTGCATGTACCAACATTTTACATTTTTTACATTTCTCTTCTTTGGCTGCTGTAACACATGAAACTCCCTCGCAGGATGAATAAAGTACTGTCATAAAGTTCTATTCTATTCTGTTCTATGTGCAGAGAAGAACGTGTGAAACTCAAAAGGCAATCTGTCTATGTGGGTGCAGGCTGAAACGGAAATGGAGTCTCTGGTGATGGCGCGCAAACAGCTGCTGCAGCAGTGGAACAGCAGTCTGCTGGATATGAGGAAGCGAGACGAGGCCTTCAATGCCATGCAGGAGGCCATACGGTGAGAAGGAGTCAGGTCACTGATCCTCTTTCAGTGGGTTTCAAACGTGCACAGGACATGTTTGCGTTATCCTCTGCTACTGTTCCATCGTGTGAAATGTGGAAATGTGTCCAAACGAAGGAGATGATTACGACTGTGTCAGGTTCCGACTTGATTTGGTGTGAAATTGTGAAATAAACAGACTGTGGAATGAAAGGACTCATCGGCTCGGTGTATTACACAGCAACGCTGAGGACCAGGCGGTCTTACTGGACCGAGGGATCGAAGGCTACAAGAGATCGATCACCGAGGAGCAAGATCAAACGGACACGCTGACGATGCAGCTGAACTGGTTGATGATGGAAGCAGCTGCCATCAAAAACATGATCAGCCAGAAGCAGCTCCATCACGAGACGCTGCAGGCCCAACACAACACCTGCCTCCACTCTCTGCAGGAGGCGGAGGAGACCTTCTCCCGGCTCTCCAAGGTACCACGAGTGGCCCGGAGGAGGAGGAGGAGGAGTCGTCGTCCGACCTGATGTTTCACACGCCACAGCTGAACGGCCCTTTTTCCCCTCTGTCGTTCCAGGAGACCGAGGCTCAGCGGGTCGAGATGAATGAGCAGAGACGGCAGCTGGAGAAGGAAAGCACGGCCCGCCTGCAGCTGGAGGAAAAGATCGTGACCAACATGCAGCAGAAGCTCACCCACAACAAGGCCGCTAAGTATTCCCAGCAGCTCACCAGCAAGACGATACTGCTGAAGAAGGAGAAGGTAAAGAGAAGTTGTAAGAAACACCTATACCTGTTGGCGCTGGGGAGGATCCGTTTGGACGTCGTCGGCCTCTGATCGGCTCAAGTCGTCTGTGCCGCTTTCTCGCCACAGCTCTCTCTGCTGTGGCAGCTGGAGGCGGAGGTGGCGGCGGCGGGACTGGAAAGCAGTCTGGTCAACCAACATCTGGACAGCCTGAGCTTCATCCAGAAGGAGCTGGCCGAGGAGTTGGCCAGCTACAGCACGTTGGTCACGACCACCGAGGCCAAGATCGCCGCCATCAACACGATCATCGCCAAGAAGCAGACCATTATCACCAACTACAACAAGGAGATCTCCAAAATCGCGGCCAGAACCGGGGTGAGACGAGAGCAGAGAGAGAGACGAGCCGCGATCCGAACACAGAATCTCGATCGTCCCGGGTTTCACATCTGCGATTTGCTTCCCCAGCACGACGACCTCAGCCCTTTACAAATCAAGATGGCTCATCTCCGAGATCAGCTGAAGCAGTTGTCAGAGAAGATGAAGAGTGACCAGCAGTTCTGGATGAAGCAGCATGGGACGCTTGTAGGACTGACCCAAGAGCTGCAGACCAACAGCAAGCTCATGCAAAAGCTGCAGGCAGAATACACGGTCAGGTGTCAGACCAAAGTCCGCCTGGAGAGTACGTAAGAGAAGAAGCGCACGTCTCCGCTCGGGCTCGTCTGTGACCCGCTGGTGTCGTCCTCACCCAGGTCAGATCGAGGCTGAGAACCGCGAGGAGGCTGAACTGGAGAAGAACATGAAGATGCTGAAAGGCGACTTGGTCAAACTCAACACGCTGCTGAGCAAGAACGGCCAGCTGCTCCAGGCGCTGGAGCAGGAGAACGCGCTGACGGAGGCCGACTTCCTTCACAGAATCAAGGTGCTTGTTGTCTATCATCATGTTGTCTATCACCTCCGCCAAGGGGGTTCTGGTTCTCTGTCTGTTTGTAAACTAAAAAAAAAAAAAAAATAGTGACAACGTTCAGGAACTACTGAGAATGAGACCAGTCGTGTTCTGGAACCATCTGGAGTCTTCCTCATGGTCAGATAGGGACGTTTGTTTTCAGCGTCTGTGTCTAGAACTCCACAGTAGCTGCAGTGGACTGTCTCTGTGGTCCAGTGGTTAGTGGGTCTGTCTGTTAACACAAAGGTCGGGGGTTAGAGCCCACCCAGTGACGTTTTACTATTGAAATAAAAAAGAAAACAAAAACAGAGGTCATGATTCTTTTCATGACTATTTTGACCGTTGGTGACAATTGGTGATCAGTGAATGTATCAGAGGAGATCAAATGATGGAGGGTGATGATACTGGGTGGATCTGAGCTGCTGGTTGAAGTATTTTTATTTTTCTATTTTCATTTTTTTCCTCTTGCCGCCTCTGTTGATGCCAGAGGCTCATTACCTCTGATCTCCATATTATTTTTTTTTTTATCAGTAATTTACATTCAGATTTCTGTGTATTGACGCTGCAAAACGATTCCCCTCGATTGCTGTGTGTATTTATGAAACGCACTGATGGCGTGTTGACAACGGCAGTAACGGGTTTTACTCCACTCTAACGTGTTTAGGAGGCGCAGCGTCAGTGCATAGAGATGGAGATGAAACAGGAGAAGACCCTGGAGGAAAAAGAGAGATTCCTCAACTGTCTGGTGGAGGCTGAGTCAGTGTCTTTTATCAAACGAGTTGATTCTTCTTCAGGCTCAGTGAAATATTCACGTCATGGCCCAATTCGTGCACTTTTGACGTATGCCGCTCGTCGCGTGGGTCAACAGGCATCAGATCATGCTCTGGGAGAAGAAGATACATCTGATGAAAGAGACCCGTTCAGTCGTGGACGTGAGCCAGGCAGAAATCCAATCCACCAAAGCTGAGATCCACCGTATGGAGGTAATAGAAGTACTGTACCAACACCACTGACGCAAAAACACGGAAAGAAGAGTGGACCTTTCCTTGTAATTCCTACTTCTTGTGTGCAGCTGTGTCTCAACCAGCTGATGAAAGAGCAGGAGCGTCTGCAGAAGGAGAGTGAAGCAGTGGTGGTGAGGAGGGAGGCCATCGTCCAGCGCAGGGTGGCCCTGCTTCACAGCTTTGGCAAACAGATGACCAAGGGCGACGTGAACCTCGTCATCAAGCACATGCAGCGGAAGGTCAAGGACGCTCACAAGGTGGCGCCGTCGCGTATGTTGCTTTGAACGCTGCGGACCGATTCCACCGCGCTAACGGTGTGTCCTCCTCAAGCACGTGACCGAGTCGGAGCTGGTGATCAGGGAGCTGCAGGAGAGGAAGGAGGTCCTCCGCAAAAGGGTCGAGCAGCACAAGCAGCAGCTGATGCACCTGCACGGCACCGGCCAAGACCTCGACTCCGACTTAATGAGTCTCCAGGACAACAAAGACAAGGTACCAGAGTCCCTCCATAATACAGTGTGTTACTTGTTTCGCATTCTGTCTGTTATTTCTCTTCAAGGTCCTTAAATCTCATTCCATTAGTGTCGTCATGACATTTTTTCCACCTCCTGTTTAATAAAAGTTGGTATGTGTCAATGAAGTTTCCAATTACAGTGGAAATACGCCCTTGTTGCTCTGCCAACAACCGTTCTGAGGGTGTGGCGCTAATATTTATCATTTATTATTATTGTTCTCATGAAACCAGACATTAAGCGATTTTCCAATTTTTTCCCTCGGTCTCTGGCCAATGATTGATTTTTACAAAGCACTGAAGCACACACACACACACACACACACACACGCCCTCATCACCCATCTTTCCCTCTGCCTGTCTAGAACTTCTTCGTCCTGGTGGCCCTTCAGGGACGGATGAAGGAGCTGCAGCGTGTGAGTCAGGGCAGCTACCGAGCCTCGTCCACCAGCGAGTCTGTGGAAGCCGCTCTTCAGAGTCAGCTAGAGCGCTTGCACGACACCGCGTCCGTTGTGCACCGTGTGTGCGAGGAGTTCCCCCAGCACCAGGGGGCGCTCCGCAAGCTCCTGCTGGCATTGGCAGCACACACGCAGGTCCTGGAGCAGGAGAGGACCTGAGTGTGAGTGGAGGACACGGCCGCTTCTGTGAGTCCAGGAGACGTCGGAGGGAATCAAAACGTGATGAAGAGAAGACACGAATAACTAGAACTGACAAGAATGAGTTCGTCAGGGTTTTAGTTTAGTTGTACACACTGTGATGCTTCTCCAGAAATACTGTCTGTCATGAAGTCAAGATTCTAAATGAAACTGGGGTTATATAACATATAACGCCTGTCGTGTTGTGCTAATTTATTCCGATTTTCCTCGTGGGACTTGACACTTGAGACCATTTTTACTGATGATGGATGGATTCTCCCAAGACGCGAATTCAGCTGCAAAAAGAAAAATACAATTCAGTCGTTGCAATCCTGTGTGGTGTCGATCAGAATTAAATCATTATTGTTATGGGAATTCAAATGGAATCGTTTGTCACGGTGGAGCAGTGGTTAGCACTTTTTTGTAGAGTTTGAATGCTCTCCCTGTGTCCGTGTGGGTTCTCTCTGGGTACTCCAGGTTCCTCCCGCTTCCATTATCATCCTGAGGTTCATTGGTCGCTGTGAATCGCCCGTAGGGGAGAATGTGTGTGTGTGAATGGTCGTCTGTCCTTCATGTGGCCCTGTGATGAGCTGGCAGCTCGTCCAGGTTGGACCCTGGCGTTCACCTGAAAAAGGATCGGATCCAGCACGGCCGCGACCCGTTACCGGAGCAACGGGAGAAGATGAATGAATGAATGCATGATTGAATGTGTGACAAAGTTGTTACATCAGACAGTGCCATATCATCGCAAAAAAACTTGGAAATGGAATGGAAACTTGTAGTGTGTGTGTGTGTGTGTGTGTGTGCGTGTGCGTGTAGTAGCAGTCTGTCTCCATGATGCAACTGAACGTAAGACTTGTCCGTTCACTACTCTAGTGTTTTTTGTTCAATATTTATCTCAAGTTGTGCACAAACCCGTTGCATTAGATCATGACGCGGGTTAAAAATTGAACCGTGTTCCTTATTATGACAGTAGTGGGTCACTGTGTGTATCCTCCACATTTGTCACATCCCATCACACAGTGACACACATGTCACTGTGTGAGGAGGAGGAGGCCGTCAATTCCTCGAGTCGCTCCACACCCAGTGTGCACTCCTGGTGCCAGTTCCCAAACCCGTGTAAACCTGGAGGAATGATGTGAGAGAAGTCAGTCAGCTAGAAGAAAGTTCAGCAGTTTGGACGAGTCATCACTCCTGTTCAAGACCAGAATCATCATTTCTAAAGAAAAAAAAAAACTTCAAATTAAATCAGTTTCTATGTTAATACTTATGTTAATACAGTTATTGAAACAAAAGACGTTGGTTATGGTTGAGGCAAGAGACTTTATTAGTACATGGGGAAGTACTGTTGTGCGGGAGCGGTAGAGGAAACAGGAATCTGAGCCCCCAAAAAAGTACATAACAAACCATAAAGGTAAAAAAAAAATCGCCTGAACGTTACCAAAGGGGAAAGAAGGAGGCAGGAAGAAGAGCAGGCAGAGTCGGCAACAACGGGAGACAAGGGCTGGATATCTTTACTCAACTTCATAATTGGAAAATTTCACATTTTTGTAACATTTTTTATTTATGGATACTCACTGAGGACATCACCCGTCACACCGTCTTGGTGCACGGCCTGCAATCAAACAATATGGTTACCCCAGGGTGACAAATGGTTTATACGGCTTCTGGATGTTAGACGGCTGTAATTGTGTATGCAAGTAGGTCATTCATGGCAGATCATCCCGTACGCGTCCAATAACCAACTCTGTTTTAGAGGAGGACTTTGCACTTCCTGCCTGTGTTTGCTTCTCTCAGCAGCGTGCCATGTGTTTGATTTACCTGTGCTGTGTGTGTGTTTGACTTACAATGTCTATATTTACAGCTGAACGTGTGCGTGTGCTCGCTCATGCGTGTGTTTGTTTTTTTTCTTTTCTCATTTTTGTGCATCACAGAGGTCTTGTCTTACTGGTTTGCCCACATCAACACAACCCCTTTTAAACAACACCCACAGGGCGTGGAAACTCTTCCCGTCTGACTGCTGCTGGGTTCAGTGGCAGTGAAGAGTCAGTGAGCGGTGTCTTGGCCGCAGAGGTTTTGCGTTTGCTCCAGCTGTGACCATCGTCTCAGCAGCAGCAGCAGGCAGCCGTGATCTTGTCAGACGTGTAAAAACACACTCAGGATGGCGGGGGAGAGTGTTTCCGAGGGCCCGGACCTGAAGGAGATGGGCGAGGAAGAACTCTGGGAGCTGATTAACGACAACCGCCATCGGATCTCCTTGGGGGTGCGGCCGTGCATCTTGATCCCGTATCTGAGGCAGGCGAGGGTGCTCACGGAGATGGATGAGGATGAGATCCTCTCCTGTCACAACCTCACCAACCGCAGCATGAGAACAAGTGAGACGTATTACTTGTGACTGATTGTGATTTGGAGAGTTGATAGTTTGTTTGTGGTGTCATGTTCTTCTGGCGTGTTCTTTGGGGTGTTCACCCTGCTCTGACCTCTGACCCCAGCAGAGCTATGAATAATATACTGCAGTTTTTGTTGTTGTTGTTGTTTTTCCAACAATCTCTTTATTGGTTTTAGCGTAGTACATATACATACATTAAATTTTAATTGAATTAAATGTCAATTAATGTCAATTTAAGTAAATAACCCCACGTTAAATCCAAAATCCATGGAAACGTTGGAAAAAAAAACAAAAGCAAACATCTCTAAACAACAAATTAAGTTAAAAAGATTTCTAGTCGACATCGTAACAAGCTCTCAAGTCCATCAAATGTAGTGTTATAGAGACAGTTAAGATAAGATAAGATAAGATAAGATAAGATAAGCCTTTATCGTCCCAGGACTGGGAAATATCCGTCAATATCAGTGAAATATGGGCGATAAAAACAACATGCAATAAACAATATATACTGTACAAGATATTTACATGAAAATGGAAGTATTAACAACTAATGACCGTATTGTAGAGGATAACATTTACATCGATGAGTAATCGGTGGTAAGTTCACAAGTACTATTAAACATTCAACGAAAGGACTGACGGTTAACACACTGTATTTTAAACTGCACTGGACCCAATGAAACCCACATGTGCTGATTCATCTCGACTACATTCAGGCTACATGCTGGATCTGCTCCGGACACAGGGTCGGAATGGAGCTGTGGCGCTGCTGGAGAGCTTGATGATCCACTACCCGACTCTGTACACCCAGGTTACCGGACACAAGCCCAGCACTGAGCCGTCACGATTCAGCGGTTCGTTGTCCACAGTCTGTCTGTAGTGGAAAAGGTGCGTTCATCTGACCGGCCGTACGTCTGTCCGTCTGTCCGTCCGCACAGGCCTGATTAAATACTCGGAGCTGACGGAGTATCTGGTCCGAGCGGTGACTGGGATGCAGAAAGAGCTCCAGGAGGCCCGCTGTGAGGCCGGCAAAATGAGATCCCGCTGCACGCTGCTGGAGTCTGAGATCGGACAGATCATGGAGCAGGAGGAGAAGTCCCGGTGTCTGCAGTCTGAGAACGAGCGCCTGCGCAGACACTTGTGCTCTGTGCAGCGTGAAGTCACCAAGCTGAAGGACGAGAAGTGCGACTTGTACATGCGCTACACGGGCGCCATCGAAGAGAAATCGGCCGTGAGCATGCGCCTGCACGACCTCAACCTGCAGGTGAGCCGCTGAAATGTCAGTCAGAGGAAACGTGTCGGAAAGCACTTCATATTTCCCCAAACAAGTCTGTTAACAATCTAGGTAAATGATTTTGAAGCTTCCACAGATGATTCAGCAGCGTCATTTGTCTGGTGTGTGGCGGCAGGTGTACCAGCTGCAGACGGAGCTCCAGAAAGCCCAAACGGAGAACGAGTTCCAGAAGCGGAGCTCGCTCAGGTGTGCTGAGACGCCACAGCTGCAAGAGGAGGTGAGGTGTCTGCGCTGCCAGCTGGTGAAGGCGGAGAAACTGGACGCGGTGAGAAATGTCTTCTCTGGTGGAGTTCTGGAGTCTGTTTGAGCACCTCTGCTTTGGAGCTCATCGGGTCTGTCGCGTCCGTGTCAGGCTCATCAGGACATTCTGGCGCAGGACCTGGCTGAGGCCATAGACAGTCAGGTGGAGCTGGCCGAGCAGCTCAGGTGTTACCGGGAAGAGAATGAGCAGCTGCTGAGAGAGAAACAAGAGGTTTGTGGCTCGGCCTTTGTTTGGTGACGAACCCGAAAACCCAGAGTTTGTTTGTTTGTTTGTTGTTTACTTAACCTGATGGAAGGAATGATGATGTTTGTGTGTGAAAATACCAACGCAGGCTAGTTTATACAGATATGATGGACCGTTTCCTTTTATTCCAGGTTTAGCGTCCATGTGTCCATGCCCACAACCCGAAACATACACACACAACCCCACAAAGCGCCCACTGGTGTGACTTGTATTTGTGTGCAGCTCCTGGAGCAGAAGGACAGTCTGAGCCTTCAGGTGCAGCAACTGACGCTGGACTGCAACATGCACCAACAGAAGAGCACCGTGATCCACAACCAGATGAGAGAGCTGCAGGCAGAGAGGGACCAGGCAAGTTCCAAACAGTCCAACCTGAGCACTTTTAAACTACTTGTACAACTGGGGACTGACTTTTTTTTTTTTTTTTTTTCCGGGTCATGCCATGACTAAGACTCGTTCCCTCTCCTCGGGTCACTCTTCAGACATGAACAATCAACCTCAGCACCTCAGCTGCTCACAAGCGAGTCTCATGGGGAGCTGTCATCGATACAGTCTCCACACGTGACCTCTTGTTTTCCAGCAAATGTGGTTTCATGTTCCTCCAGAATCACGACGCTCGCTTCCATTCATTGTCCTTTGGTTTACCGTCGTGTCACCCTGTGTCTTTTTACTCCAAGACAATGCTATTCATTCGCTCCCGAGTTCAAGTGTTCACAGGAATGCGTCAACAGCTGCCGGCGACAGCGACTACTTTCACGCCTCTCTGAATTCTGACCTTTGTGGAAACAAACTTTTTTTTTTTTTTTTTGTCCCAAAAGGCAACACCCTACGTGATCCTATGTTTACTACAAAGTGGGTCATAGTCCTGATTGAGTAAAGACTTGCATCCAGAGACCTGTTGGATGTTTACTGATAATAAATCAGCTAAAAATAGAGTCACGCTGACGTATTCATAGGCACCTCGATGGTTGATGTCAGAGAGGGAGGCGTCAAATGTCCACAGGTGTTTTCCACATGAAGACTGTCCTGACTTTGACACTCTAGTCAAAGATAAATCCTCCCTGTGTTTCAAGGCGTACCTGTCTCGAGACGAGGCCCAGGACAAGATCGCCCGCATCCTGGCTGAGAAGGACACCCTGAGGTGTCAGCTGGTGGAGCTCCAGGAGAAGGTCTTCAGCCTCCAAGCGAAGCGCGGTCGCAGGGAGGACCAGCCGAGCTCGGATGTAACGTCTCACACCGGACACCGTTTCGCACACGCAGCGTCCAGAGTTGCTCACGTGACGTCACGTGACGTGTGTTTGTGTCCCAGCAGGGCGACGTCGGCTGGGAGAGCCCGGGGTCCATCTGTGAAGAACTGACCCTCCCCAGTCGACGCCGACTGTGTCGCATGGATGCAGTCAACCCCATGTCAATGACTTCCTGCAATTCAGAGGTGTGTGCGTGCGTGCGTGCGTGCGTGCGTGCGTGTGTGTCATTATGAAATCAACCTCCATGATTTCTGCCATGAAACATTCCTCGGGGAGGCTGTCCAAGAGCAGCATTATGCAATCCTTCATGATTCATTATGTAAGTCACATTCAGTAGACTAGTATCACAGCAATGAAATGTTACGATCTAGATCTCTAGATCTAGAATGAAGCTTTGTAAGTGTGGGTGATTGAGACAAAACCCTTGGTTTGATATTCATTTATATTACATAACATGTATTATATCTGTATAAAACATGGATGTGTATATACATATATATATATATATGTATATACACACATCCATGTTATTCATGTTAAGTGTGTGTGTATATTTATATATGTATTGTGGGTAATGTGAAAAAATATTAGTAACACGCGAATTACCCGTGTTGTTTGCAAACTACCTGTGTTTTCGGGTCATGTGCAAAGCTACTACATCTAGCTAGCAAGCTAAAGTTAGCAACGTATCATAGCTAGCTACATACTTAGCTAGCTAACAATCTATTGGCTAGTACTAACCTTAACTCCAACCTTAACCCATACAGCGCAGAAGGATGGGTAGTTTGCAAACTACCCATATTTTCGGGTTATGTGCAAATAACCCAGGTAATTTGAATATGACCTGTTTTTTCACATTACTTGTTACCTATGTATACAATAATAATGACAATAATCATCATACTCATCATATTTCTATATAAATACTATAAATAAATTTCTCCTTAGTTATAAATTGAGTACTTCTGATTCTGATTGTATCTTGTGTTTATCTGCAAAGTGTGAGGACGTGTTGGCGAGCAGTGTCCGATCCCGAAACGCGGAGCCGCCTGGTCCAGAGTCCCTCAGACGAAGAGAAGAAGCTCTTTATGCAGACAGGTGTGTGTGTGTGTGTGTGTGTGTCCGTGTTTGTGTATATTTGAATGTCAATGTGTGTGTGATCACGCTTGTACAGTTAAGTAGCTCTTGACAAACACATTCCCCCCCAGGGAAGAATGAAACCACGCGTTCTTTCCTGTTAACGTTCATGTGAAGTATTATTAAAAGGGG
>CAAKHB010000370.1:6891-25541 GCA_901007665.1 Aeoliscus strigatus | reverse complement strand
GCATCCCCGAAAACCCAGAGCTGACCTCATTCACCTCCCTTACCCTGTCCAATGGTCGTTCATTGTTTTTGTAGCTAAATGAAGCTCGGCAGTTCCCCTGTGTCAACTCTGTGTTCTAACAAATCGTTGTATGATTGATGAGGAGGGCGATTCATCTCGATCATCTGACAGCTCCAAAGGTCTCCAGCATGTGGATCAACGCATTCGCCATCGCTGGAGAGTAAATCTGCAGAGAAGCGCGTGTGTCGATGGTCGTTACGCTAACGGATAACGGATGGATGAGCGCTAATTGGCGTCAGGAGACCGACGATAACTGAAAGTTTAATGTAGATGGATCCAATCGGGGGGGAAATATGCTGCTTGGCTGCTGCCCACATATTGATATTTGACGGTTATATGATTCAGGCATAAACTTATTTATCTAAGCTGTTTTAAAGGTCGTCGTTAAGAATCCTTGTGAAACCTATCGGATATCTGAAAGGTAAAACATCTTCAGATGAAGGAAAGAAGCTTGACTGTGAGGTTAAGATGTCAATTTATCACACGCAAGCACCAAACGGGCGCAAACAACGTCGCTGCCTCGGTTTACTAGCTAACAAGCTAACGTTAGCATTCGCCAGGATTCCGTCGGTAGGTGATGTGTGTGTGTGTGTGTGTGTGTGTGTGTGTGTGTGTGTGTGTGTGTGAGAGATAACTGGGTCGTCTTTACCGTAACAGACGGTGATTTTGCGATGTCTTGTAAATATGCGCAAAAGCCGGCAGCTAGCGTTATTAGCAGAAGGTTTCATTTTTCCATGTCATGTCCGGTACGTGCGCGACGGCTCGTCGAAGGTGTTTGACTGTCCTCATGACGACATGAATCTTATCTGTGCTCCCACGGGGGGGGGGGGGTGGGGGGTGTTCTATTGACAATGCAGTAAACGGGATTTCTTATCTGTTATCAACGAGTGTGGAGCAGGACGCCAGCCGATTTAGAGCCTTTCATGTTTTATTTTTCTCAGACTCTTCTCATTTTCCGGTCTGGGCAGGGGGTGTGATTTTGTTTTTGATTTTGAGTGAAGGCCACTGAAGCAGTGAGCAGTCAACAAAAGTCACATTTGTTCTACTTCCGATCTTCTGCTGAACCTCCATCCACCGTTAAATGCTAAAAGTGTCGAGATCCGACAGCGACGTTGTTTGCTGGATCGTCTGCTGATTTGCCGGGCGTCCTCTCGCCCTAATTGGCTGCGTTTCCGGCAGGACGTGGATGTTGTGCTGAAGCTCATCAGATAGTTCAGCTGTGTAAACTGATGTGATTTCATTCAGGGAGGGAGGATGGGCGCATCTGATAGCTCGTCTGAGTTTGTGAGACCAAAGTGTCTCCAAGTGTCTTTTTTTTTTTTTTTCTTTTTCCTCCAAATGTGGTTAATGGACTCTGGTTGTATTGTTGCTCCACTGATGCTGCTTTGTGCACCTTTCTGTGTCTCTGTCCAATGCGCTTTATTCCACTTATAAATGTCCACTTTGACATAACATGCATTCCCCTTCTTTCTTTCTTTCTTTCTTTCTTGCACTCATGGATTGTACATTCAGTCTGTCGATGGAAAGCTGCTGACAGACTGAGCTGAGATCTCACGGACAACACAATCACAGCTTGAACCTCACTCCTCCGGCTTCCTGTCTGCTTTGATTTTGAGAAGTTATTGCTCGTTTTTAAGCTTTTAAAAGGCAGCTCCTTATTTATGTAAGCTCATCCAGTCCGTTGGGTGGAGATGTTCTTTTTCAGAGGCCCTCAGCCAACTTACTTACTTTTAATTTGAATTAGCTGGTTGTTAATGTCTATATTCATCATCACTACCATGAAGGTCCAACCAAACGGAACAAACGCCAATGACGGATGTTTTCTGCTGTTTCCAGGCTGTATGCTGTGTTTCGGCCAGTCGGCCTTTTTCCGCTTCAACCACCCTGAAGAAGCCATTAGGATGAAGAGTATGATGCCTCAGGGAGGAAGCGTCTCCACGGGGGACTACAGACCATGTGCAGGTATGAAGCAACAAGTGGAGCAAGTGGTGGAACGAACTGAAAGGAGCGTTTGAGTGTTTGAGCGTCTCGGGATGAATGGGTCCGGCTGTTGCCGCAGCTCAGCAGGAGCGGCCCGAGTTTACAGGGGCTGTTTGCACAGTCTGGTATGTTCCGTTTTTTTATAGACAGGCAGCACAAAGCAGTCGACTCAGGGACACACAACAGCGGGTTCACATCAGGTGTGACTGCTTTTAGCCGTTAGATTTTATTTTCTTTGTACGTTACACTGTACCGGTGGAGTTTCGGGAGTTCCCCCCCGCCTTTTTTTTTTTTGCAATCCCAACATTGCTGATATTTTAGTCTCTTCTTCTTCAAATTTTTTTGTATTTTGTAGCTCTTCCTTGACAATAAAATAAATAAAGTATATTCTTTTAAACAGTGAAATATAAAAAAAAGTGTGGAGTATAGATAGCAAATCTGAAGTCTAACAATTGACCATTTTGATATTTTCTTAACTTTTATTGGTGTAGCAGCTCTCATACAACAGCATAAATAAAATACTGAGAAAAAGCGTAATAGAAGAAAAGAGTTGCAGGCATGAGCAAGTGTGAAAAATAACTCTTCAGCTTTATCTGTAAGCGTTTAAAGCTTCTGGAGCTTCTTACAAGAATGTTTTTATTTATTTTTTTTTTGTGCCTTTAAATGAACCCAGCTGGGACCTGGTGCCGGCGTTACATATTTTACGAGCATCTCATTCTTCTGTGTCTCCAGGCAGACTTTCCAGCCACTTGCGTGTGTGCATTGTCGTCCTCCCGCTGACATCCAACGTCACGTGAAGCGTATCTTGACTTGGCTATCTCTGCTACCAGGGGTGTGCCAGAGCATCTTGTTATTTCCTGTCTGTTACCACTGACAGTGCTGCTGCTGTGGGATATGTATAGCACATGATGGCTGCTCTGGACTTCCTGACCCAGTAATGAAAGCCTTCCGTTGTTTAGGAAAAGTAGCATTTTCCTCAATTATGCATTCCCAACTTGCGTTCAGATGAAACCTGGGCGTATGTGAGTACATTTGTTTAGAAAGACTTCACTTCATCTGTGCATGAAGTAGAGCTACACAGCTATTATGGCTATTAACCTAATTTGACTGGATTATTTTGGGGAACTGGGCAAATAAACTACTCAGATTTCCTGGTTAAACTAAAATAAGAAGCCGATCTGGATTTGAATTAGTAATATATTCTATTCTACTACTAATATAGTACTGGTAATTGAATGAATAATGGTATGATCAGCCATCGCTCTGACCTCCGTAGAGAATTTTGCATTGTGTTGTACCTTTTTGGAGGATCGCAAAGTTCACGCACATGTGTGGAACCTGCTGACTTGTGGAACATTCGCGTTGAAAACCATCCAGTGTTTCCGTTTGTGACGTTTGTGATCGCTGTCCTCAGCCATCTTTCACCAACCACCTCCTCCCTCATTGGACACTTCCTGTATCTCTGTCGCCCCAGCAGGCGGCTTCGCTTGTGGCTCTTAGCTGCTAACTTGCTGTCGGCCTGGGGTTGCAGTATCTTTTTCTGGGACTATTTACCTATAATCTTTTCTACTGTCCTCCCCCTTCCTCCGGCTCCCACTCCAGCCCCCCACCCACTGTGCCCACCCACGTTTCTGCTGGGTGTGAGTGTCGCTTACCAATAAAAGGTCTTTATCCTGCCGTGTGCGGTCGCTGTATCTCTTGACAGGCGACAAAAAGCACCAGTAAGCGTTTGTGGGGCAATTTTCAGTGCAACGCCAGAACCACGAACCACTCAGAGACAACACAAAGACACATGTCTTTTCCTGAACACTGTTTTCTTCTTCTTTCTCTTCTTATTTATGAGTAAAGTCTCTGCATTGTGAGTTCAGCCAAAGGTTCTGTTCAAGACCACACAGCCAACAAAACACTTTTGGTTTCTTCTCATCTAAATTCTACTAAACTTGTTTTATTGGGATCAATAACTCCAGATAATTTGATTCAAAATGCATGTTTTGGTATTTGAATCAGGCTTTTGTTCACATTCAGTGTCATATACTGTAAATTAAAATGCCAGATTTTTAAAAAAAATTAAATGTACATGTGCAAGTTTTAATTAGCATCCAAATCTGATCATGCTGCTAAAAACTGTTTATATATTTGTCTGGATTTTTTTTTGTTATGTTCTTTTTTTTGCACAAAAATCTGATTTATTATCGCTTTATGATAAGAGATAGAATATGCAGTATGGAGACAATAACAGTAACTGACAGAAGTCTTCTGGAGCTGTACATCATTCTGGACAGTAAGAGGGTGTCAAGCAGCCAAGGACACTGGAAGTTACATGCGTTCGCCTTCAAAATAAAAGCAATTCACGTTCAAATCACGTTTGCAGGCCAAAATGTCAGCGGTGTTGCATGTCCAGCCGCTGCTTTTGACATTTTTTTTCCCCGACACAATTTAGACCTTGATGTTGCAGTTTTGTAGTTTTACTTAAACATAATCCCGCAATGGATATAAAACAGTAGGTCATTTTGTGACGTAAATCCTCACTATCAAATAACATCATGATATTAAGCCGTTTTTTAAAAAACGCAACAGCTCTAGCTCTGGTTTGTTTTGAAGGTCACTAGCGGAAATAGTACGTTTCATTTGAAGAAACTTGACTCCAGAGGAACCGTAGGCACCGCCGATGCCAACTGCCGAGCAGCACCCCAACCCCGGTTGAGCTAACCCCTCGCTGGTCAGCCTCCGCACAGATACCTCGGTGTGTGTGTGTGTGAAGCCGGGCGGGGCAGGGCTCCGTCACAGCCGGTCAAATAGCGGTGTCCGGGGACGTGTGCTCCGGTGTGGGACATGTAGCAGGTGAACAGCCCTGAAACTGACCGGGTCGCAGGTTTATTGAGTCACGTGAGTAACCCAGAGCTAATGCCTGAGCCACGGCTGAGAGACGGCGCGGTCAAACGCAGAACTGCGTTGGAAATGTACTGGTTTCACGTTCATTCGCCTTTTTTTCAAAGAGACACAAAATGCTTGTTTCAAGCAGATACTTGGGTGATTGTGTGGAAAGGCTTAGGGTTAATCGGCGCCCATACGATCAGTAAATATGCTGTGAATTATAAGATAAAAGTCTTTTTATCATAAAGTAAAAGAGCACAACAGTATACTACGATGAGGAAAATGCAGCGAATGTCACATTAATACACCGCATATCTGTGTGAAATGTCGTCCATTAACGATGGAATTGATGCCGAACATTACTCGTCCTCATGTGTCACTCAACCGTGTTTCGATCAAATTGTGTGCACATGCAGATGTGCCAGTAGGCACGCTAACCTTCAATTGTGTGGTTTTCCAAAGAGGTTTGGCGTGATGCGCTGAGGGTCCGTATCCCATGACGTCATGGCATGGACTTTTCCCTCAGCAAACGGTTGCTTTTCTTTCTGTCACCCCAACCCCCCCAACCCCCCTCGATTCTGACTGTGCACATTAATGGACCTGGATCCGCTTGGAACCACATGACATTGACAGTCATGCAGCGCTCACACACTGAAACAAGCTGGCGATGAGAATGATGCGTGATTCCTACAGAAATGATGGAGATGTGGCTGGATTGTCATGAAGACAGAGATTTATTGTTATGAGAGACTAGAGGTGCAGGGAGGAAGCTGCTTCTAGCTCTGTTAAATAACAACATGCATTATTTGTGGCTCTTTCATATTTCAGAGCCGTTTGTTGGGGGCATATCTGACATCATCCAAGAGAAAATGTTTATGGTATTTTATTGTCTCCCTTAGCACATGATTTCTAATGTGATTACAAATTGGTCACGACAGCTCTATTCTTCTGTCCTTTATTAACAAGCATTATTGTGCACTAATGCTGCAGGATTTCGATTCAGACAACAGGTCCATTTCAACAGATTTCATTTAGCGTTAATAAAACCTTATCTGATCTCTGATCTTTGGCTCAAGTCCATGCTAATAAATCTCCCACGTGGCTGAGTGTTTCTGTTGTCATACGCTACTACACTGACATTAGAGAGAGATGGTTAAGATTAGATTAACCAGCCTGTGTTCTTGGTCAATTTCGTGCTGCAGTGTAATTGTGTTATGTGGCACATTTTCTGCTGATCCCTATCCAACTTACAGACCTCTCCTCGTCCTTCCCTCCTTCCTTGCCTCATCACTGCTAATCCCTCCTCTGCCCTTACACTTGCATGGATTCTACACTGTGCTGGAAAACATGTATTTATTTCGCTATTATCTTGAAATATAGTCGTTTTAAAAAATGACTGGATGTTCGCAGGCAGTTTTGTAATTCGCAGGG
This sequence comes from Aeoliscus strigatus, assembly GCA_901007665.1. Classification (NCBI taxonomy): domain Eukaryota; kingdom Metazoa; phylum Chordata; class Actinopteri; order Syngnathiformes; family Centriscidae; genus Aeoliscus; species Aeoliscus strigatus. The sequence continues at coordinate 19,196 of CAAKHB010000370.1, read as the reverse complement.
TCATTTTTGCAAAGCATTTTCTAAAGAGTTTCCCTCTGACACAGTGATGGAGGAGAAGCTCAGATGGTTAGTTACTTAAACTGTGTTGTTGGGAATACAAACACTAAGGCAATAAATGTTATCAAAGCACTACGGGTCAGATAGAAAGTCAGAGAAGCTCATCACACATACGTACTGGCAATATTTCAGTACTGCATTTACATTACGGACTGAGAATAGTGGTTCAGAGAAATGAGGGGAAAATAGTTTTTTATTGTGGTTAAAGATGAGGCTCTACTTAGTTTGAGGTTGGGCTGGAAAACACAGGTGCTGTTATATGAATAAACCATTTCAAATGAAGCGTCATCATCACATGACAACAATTCTTGCACAATCGTTTTGAGTTGCTGTGGAATGTTATCTCAGTGTCATTTTCCCCCTGCTTCTCTAAAAACACTGTTATACATTACAAAGTAATCTGCCAGGAATGTAGGCCTGCACATATTTAATTGGCTGAAGCAAAAGCCAGATATGATGCAATGCGTTGCCAAGTTCAACTGACTTTGTCTGCCAAAGCGACCGGCATCACGGCCCAAACCACAGATGAGTTTTCCTCTTGAAATAAGCAAACTAGGCCTTTTTTTGGTCCTAATTCAGCCCGTGACTGTTGTGAATTGAAGACTGAACAAATGGAATGACTGTTTTGTTTTTCCGTCTCCTTATTCATTAGACACAGAAAGCCTGGTCAATGGGAATCACCAAGCCGGTCAGGTCCGTTCTCCGTCAGCTCTTGGAGAGAGAGTCCAGTCCGAGCACAGTGCAATTGTCAGCTCAATTGAGAAGGATCTCCAGGAGATCATGGACTCCCTAGTCATGGATGACCCCCAGCCTTCCTCCTCTGAGGCCATAAAGCCTCCTGGAGGTCAACCCTCACCCCTGTCACCTCTGGTGAATGGTGGAGGTCGGTACTTGCTCTCACCTCCTACCAGCCCAGGGGCCATGTCTGTGGGTTCCAGCTATGAGAATGCATCTCCACCTTTCTCCCCCCTCTCCTCCCCGTCAGCAGCAAGTAGTGGGAGCTTTACCAGCCCATCTTCTGGTGGAGGACCCCAGGACCAGAGTTCTTCTCTGCCGCCAGTGCCTGTACGCTCCTCTAGCTACAACTTCACCGCACAGCCGCCGCCTGTACCACAGCCACGGACTATGTTGCCTAACTTCAGCAGCATGGGTCAAAAAGTTCAGGATAGTCCCAGACTGCAACGGAAAGTCTTAGTGGAGGCTCCTTCAAGCCCCAAGCTAAGCCGCAGAGTTGTAGGCCAAGAGGGGTCCGAAAGTCCTCGACAAACCCCTCTTCTGTCCTCTAACGAATCTCTCAGTAGTAGAGGTATTGTGCCAAGTAGTCCTGGACTCACTCCCAAGTTCCCAGTCTGTCCATCTTCGTTGCCCTCCAGCCCCAAAACCAAGATGACCACGGTGCTTCACGAAAGGCCAGCCAGTCCCTTCAGAGAACAGACCAGCCTAGCCGATCGCTCCCTTACCTCAAGCCCATCCAGGCAGCTTTCCCAATCTACCAGAGCCTTCCAACCTCCTCTAGACCCCGTCATCCACATCATCCAAGGCTCCCCGTTCCAGCAGCTTCCACGTTCGTTGCAGCCCCCTGAAAGCCCTCGCATGGGAAGGAGGACAGAGCTAAATGGGAGCAGTGGCGGAAATAGTAGTATGAGAGAACTTCCACCTTTAAGTCCCTCCATGGCTCGGAGAGGGGTCCCCGTACTCCCAGGTGCACTCCCGGGGACAGTCCCCACACTGAGGACTCCAGATAGCCCATCCAGTCTTGCCAAGGTCGTCCCGGAGAGTCCCAGACTCCGACGGAAGACAGGATCTACATCGGAAGAGATGACGTGCAGCCGAGGGATCCGAGCCCGCAGTCCCTCGCCTACTTCTCTGGCAGAGGGTGGTGGCGGTGGCGGAGTACGGAAGGCTAGTTTTGGCAGTTCCCTCACCCCTGCTTACAGTCTGGGCTCCTTGCCTGGCTCATCTCCCGTGGCCAGTCCCAGAAGCAACAGGAAGATGTCCGTTGGGAGACCCCATCCAGGCATGCGGGAGAGGAAGAACAGCATCTCCGAAATCAGTGACAATGAGGACGAGCTATTGGAATACCACCGTCGACAGAGGGAGGAGAGACTCCGAGAGCAGGAAATGGAGAGACTGGTGAGTGACGAGTTTGTTGTTGTGGAAGATGGTGTTTTTTCGCTGATCATCTTTGAATCTAATACTGTGAAGTGGAGCTTTGATGGAACAGTGCGCTATCTGTCCATCTGTACAGTCGAACACCTCAGAAATTGTTTCATTGGTATGTTTGTCATTGGCAGTTCATTCCTCATGGTGTTGCAGAGACCTGCTATCGCACATTGGCTTGGAAAAGGAGGAGTGTGTCAGACTAGTAAACCCTCTCTGAGCTGTTGGTACCTGTGTCCTTGAGGTGTACACATTGTGTGTGTGTGTGTATGTGGGGGGGGTAGACATCTTAAACTTCTCCTCAGATCTGAATGAAACGACTGACACAAAGTCTTTATGTGCACTTGTCAGTGTGTGAGAAGGTCTTTGTCCACCCTGTGTATCTTTACACAACTTTTTTAAGACGGTACAACAAGTTCAAACAGACATACCAGATAGACACTGTATGGTCTTGTGCATCAGTAAACACCAAGCTAATTATTATTTTGATAAGAAATGACTGCAAAAGTAAGGAATGCGATACAATAATCTACAATAACCAGCAGAGGGTGCAATGCATGGACATCCAGCAGAGACGGACCAAGCTAGGAAAGTGCCACTGAAGGTGTTGAGGCTGTGGCTGCTTCTTCAACTTAGAAGGACTTTTTGACGTCGTCTTATAACACAAAGCGTATCCTGGACGTGATGTCAGGCTGTGAGTGTCCCCCCCGATACACGATGACGATATATTCCTGGAGCATTGAGTTTTTGACTGTTTGCAAAACAATTATTGTAACCAAAACACGTTTCACATTGTAACTTGAAATGCTGCAGCGGACACTCATTAGTCAATATCAGCAGCTAAAGACATTCACACTCAGAAATTCAGCCAAACTTGTCATCCTCTGTAAAGGTCATTAGCCTCATGACCTTTGGGAGTGTGAAATAGTAACATCAGATATGTGAGAAGAGCTCAGAGCGTTTAAGGTCAGGAAAAAAAAAAGCTTCCTGAGACACCGGCAAGATTCCTCAGCAGCCTGTTGTAATGTTATTGTACTTTCCTGTAGCTGTGGGAGGCGGCAGGGCGTGGAGCTGCGGGGGCTGTAATTAGTCACAGCTGACTCACTGTCAGAGTTTTCTTGCCCCAGAGCGTCACGGCTCGCTGCTCATTCACACAACTGATTACCAGAAAACAAAGTTATATGAACAGAGCGTCTCTGAGAGGTTTGCAGAAAGAAAGAGCGCGTTCTTGTGGAATCGACAGGAGCACACAGCTCAGAGGCAGCAGGAGGCTGCAGGGAGACTCCCGCTCCGCTCACACACACACTTTAAACAACGCTGACTTTCTGCAAACGGCAGCTTTTCCTCAGTTACATCACAGTGTTAGTCAGCTGTTTGTCCACGGCATCTCACACGCCCTGTCATCATTAGATGGTCAGGACTCGTTTGTCTGACGCTCCAGTGGCATCGCCTCAGAGGAGACTCGTGTCCCGTTTGAGTCGACCAGTTTGGGAGCAAGTTCTCAGCCGATGCCGATCATGGCAGCAATCGACCGGAAGTGGTCTGACTGTCGTCTCTCCATCACAGACTAATGAAGTGACACAGCTGCCAAACTAAACGACATATCAGGTGAAAGCGTGTTTTCCTTCGCAAGTCATCCCTCTCTAATTATCAGCAGCCTGCAGGGAAGCGCTTTTCCCCCCGTGGCCATATGAGCCAGGCTGTCTGCTCCCTCCACATGGCCGTCTGACTGACATGCTGGTTTGGCAAACACACTTGGCTTAGAAACCAAGTGGCAGCATGCTTAGTCGGCACACACACACATACACACACACACACACACACACACACACACACCATCCTTCTGTGTACCATAGAGGCTTTCTGTGACGTAACAGTTTGGGGCGTGTTGGTGTCGACCCGTCTGTGTGTGTGTCTTTGCTGTGTTTCCCCTTCTGTATCAGTATGAAGGATGTTGTATCTGAGGTGCTAAAAGTCAGCGGCTTCTCTGGTCAATCGCCAAACAAACATGTCAGTTGTTTTTTTGTTTTTTCTTTTTGGTGTACACATAGTTCAAGAATTCCATTTGTGCGCCAACAAACTACACAGAAGTTTTAGTCCAGGCAAGTAGGAATTCTTGTGCAGGGTCTCCCGGAGTTAAAAAAACGTTGAAATTTACCAAAACAAATTACACACAGTCAATAAAATGAGGCAACATAAACAAGGAACAAAGTGAGGATATATACAGATTCTAAACACTGTCCTATACTAATGGATCTGTGAAAACTATGGGGGATATCAGGCTTCTGAATGTTTTACCTCAGTAAATATTTGACGTTGTGTTCACTGACCCACCTGAACCCGTGTCCCCGGTCTTGTCTCGTCCTCTGCTCTCGTCAGTCTGCGGCCCCGCAGGACGTCACAAACATCTACGGCGCGTGATGCGCCAAAGTCTCTCCTGCATGTCTGGCATCTATTGCACTGTCTGTTAGGATTAGAGGACCAAATATACCTCGGTGTTGTTGAACAGAACTCTTGCAGAACACAAATATATCCAGCTCGTGAGGACCACAGAACCCAGGAGGCCAAATATATCCAACACCTCCACTAACAGTCTGACTGTCACTGTTTCCTATTTCCTGCTTCCTCCTGAGGAGGGGAAAAATAAATATAATAATAATTAGGCCGTAAATCAATTTAATGGCTCCTAATCCAGGTCGGTGATAAATCCGTCTCTTCGGCCGTCCAAAGAAAAACTGTTGCAATCCACTTGCGAGACAGCACAAACCAATATGCTGATCTGATTTTTACCAGACAAACGTTAAAGGAGGATACTTAATGTCACCTACATACAATATTTGTACAGTGATGCTGCTGAGTCACATCTCTACCAAAGGTTCATTCAGGAGTGTGTTTCTGACCTCTCCACTAGAGGGGGACGTCTACCTTAGTACCCACCTGATGAAAACGACTGTGAATATTCTGAATATCACAAGTAGGTCGTTCTTGTCACATGCTGATTTTTTTTAACAGCCAAAGTGTAAGGACATTAAATAAATAAATCATAAACAGGGATCAGTAATAGCAGCATCAGACTAAACAGAATCAAAGCGGTGTTTGTAAGGGATCAACTGATTGTTGTCACAAACTTAAAGAAAAAAAAGGAAATTGAGCTGCAATACAAAAAAAAAAGTTGCTGAAAGCCAGACGTGATCAAATGTACACGCTGAAGCTCAATAATTGAGTCGCCTCATTAGTTCCCGTTGTGATTTATTACAGAGCTATTTAATAGAAAGTTATACAAGAGTTGTGTCATTTAAGTTGACATATTGACGGGATGGTTGTTGGTTTTCGACCAGTTCCTCTGATTGATTTCTTAACGATGCCGTGAATCCGGTGAAGTGTGAACACTTGAACGTAATGATCCTTCAAACTGTATGTGTTAAGCTGTTAAACCTAGAATCTTCCAGGAGGGAAAGTGTCTATAATGTCTATAATGTTAGTCCTCCTGGAATCCCTCCAGCTCCCACATGATGGAGTCTCCACACACATTCTTCAGTACCTCTCATGGGACCGGGGTTTGTGTGTGTGCGGTGGGTGCTCTCTCCATCCGTCCCAAAGCAGCACAGCTAGTTGTGAAATGAGCAGGAGTTGGTTCAGCAGCACAGACAGACCCAGACAGCACAGGAACATCTCCTCGTCCTGGGGTGTCTCCATGGACTGGTATCACGCGCCGGTCGGCGGGGGCAGCAGGACCGTGCCGGTGGTGAGACGGGGCCAGAACAGGCAGAAGGCGATGGTTTGTCTGTTGGCCGTGGCCACAGAGAACAACATGGCAGCACTCTTGAAGGTAACAAAACAGCAGCGGTTGTTGTTCTGTGAATAGAAGTCTGTGGCCTGAGGATGTTCCTGCCTTCATGTGATGCCGTGGCCACCAGTCAAGTAAACCTTTTTTCCTCTGACTCTCCTCTGACGGCCACGGTTGTCGTGTTCTCCTCAACGATGGTTTGTACTAGAGGTAATGACAGTATTACAGTAGGACAGTAGTTTGCTTCGTACAAACGACAGCTGAGTCACTCTTTACTCAGTGCTAACGTTCCGTTTCCAGGCCTTCACACTACACCGCTGGCGACTCGTGTGTGGATGTACAGCGCGCCGTGTTAATAATTGATCGCATCGTTTCGTTTCAACAGTGAACTGTTAAAGTTTAAAGAGCTGATGCAAGCGGCCAGTCTGCAGTGATTTTTAGTCTCTGACGAGATAAAACTCCTGTTTCTTTGCTATTCCCTCACATCTACGCTGTTAGTGTATAACAGGGAAGACAGTCTTCACATTGTGAGATGCCTCCAGGGCTTCAGCTCTTTAAATGACACACACAACACACCAGAAGTAATGATGCCACTGTTTTTATCCTGAGATCAGAACAAGCCGCAAAGGTCAGCTGCTGTTCAGGGGCGGGGAAAAATTGATAGTTAACTAGTAACTATTGCTTTGTGCAAATATCCAGACATGTTATAATTATGTAATTATCATATTTTCATAATTGTGACGTGTGATTACATTTGATTGAATATTTCCATTTTGTTTAAAATCTTAAACAACACATTTTTTCGTATTTCTTTTTATTTTATTTTTTTTAATGTTGAGATATGAGGCAAAATGCCTTCAAAATGCTTTTGAAAATGTAAAAAAACCCAAAATATACTGAAGCTAGATAGATGGATAGGTACTTTATTCATCTCCAAGAGAAATTACACACAAACAACATGTACATATATGTATGTACATATATGATAATACAGTATCACAACTTCAGGATCACAACTTCAGTTTCCGTGATGATATCGTATCGAGGCGTCTGTGGAGATTCCCGCCACTGCTGCTGGAGAGCTTCTTTGTGGTTCCTGTGTTCCCCTGTGGAGAGAGAAGCAGCAGAATCATCTGATTCTTCCTCCTCTGGGACTCAAACGCGATGAATCCTCCGCGGATCAGAGTTGTTTTGAGACACTCTCCGCCTTCAGACGTGAATCTTTGCTGAAGGTCCCTGGAGAATTCTGGATGTACTCCTGTTTACGCCCGTGACGTAGATAAACGCAGCCAAGGAGAATATGGTTGTAAGTGGTCTGATCAAAGGTGCACAGGCGGGGGATTGCCCCGGGCGCTCAGGGAGGAGGAACGGGACATTAAAGGGAATTCAAGGAAAACAGGAGACAGCAGCTCTCGGGGGGGCAGGCAGACGTGATGAAGAGATGCTCAGAGGATGGAAATAAGGAAGTGAAGGATTTTATCCTGACTACATGAGCAAACTGACAGAGTGAGATATCACGTTTGAAAAAATCGTTCTTCATGTTTCTTGTGGAGACTGAATGTCAAATCCTGAACACAGAAACACTCACATGCGTTCTTAGGGTTTGTGCTAAGGTGATGATGGTTTCAGAAGTCTGCTTGAGAGATTATTTTTATTTTGTTGGCTTGAGCTCTTAAAAGGATGAAATGCTTTTAACTCAAGAGTGAAACAAGGAACAAACACTCATAGCAAAATCCTTTTCTGATGGTGGTTTTAAAGCAGGAACCTCAGACTGTGACAACAAAGTCCTCAAAGGTCCGTGTGTGTTCTACATTTATAGTTCCAGTTTTGGTTTGAGACGCTGCTGTATTCGTCATGTAACTCAAAGCAAACTGCAGCATGTCACCACCATCAGCAGCAGCAGCAGCAGCCTCCAGCTCAGTAAATGACATGCCGTCGTCAAGCCCAGTTGTCAGGGCAGCCACCCACTAGGTGAGACGAGGAATGTGTGAACTTGTGAATCTGGGTGGAGGCCGGCTTGAGTTTGAGAACCTCAGGACATTCCTCCATGACTCCACAGTCGTCTCCTCCCTCCATACACACCCATAGACATCAAACCCGTGCGAAGGCGTCTCATTAAAACTCTTGTGTGTGGGATTTACAGCAGATGAGTTTTTAATATAGTTTGTTTTTAGATTTAAATAATCTATTTTTGTCTTATTGCACTGCATGATCTGGTTCTCTGTGTGTGTGTGTGTGTGTGTGTCACCAAGGGCCACATCAGCATAATGGGTGCCCTCATAGGGCCAGATGTAACTGTAAAATAGTATAAAGATGTAACCAAACATATTGTAAAATAAACGTAACTACTCCTTAATGTTAAATAAGTCACAAATAAGTTACAAATATTACGTACATAGTTGCATCGCTGTAGAAAAATGTTTGCTTGTTGCTCCATTGTAAATCCATTCAATTTATCAAGTTAAAAAACCCACGTCTCCATCAGTCATCGATCAAAATATCCAGCTCTTGCGCGCCGACGTGCAAGTGACGCACGTGGTGGCGACATTTGGCCCGTGGGCCTCGACTGTGACACGTGACCTAGAAGAAATGAGAATAAAGCAGGTCTTGAATCTTTGGAATAAGCTGATCCATTAAGAACAGGTCAGCTATTGTAGTTCTTGCATCAGGTGACGTCCTTTTATCGTCAGGATCACGTTATTCCCTTGCATTGATCAAGTGATGGTTCATAGAACAGTGCGTGTCCCAGCAGAGGGAATGGTGTGTGTGTGGGGGGGGGGTGTTGTTGTTGTGTCATTGACGGGGGGTGTTCCAGGCTCCTGAAGGCCACTGTTTGTTCATCTGTCCATGGGTGAAGCTGTGTTAGTGTTCAACTCCTGAGCTGTTAGTGCTCACAGCCAAGAAGAGAAGGTCACCAGCATGAGAGTGAGTAGAGCCACAATGTGTTTGGTTTTTGTTTTTTTTATTACAATTGATCACAACAGAAACTCTGCTTCATGTTGTGTGTGTGTGTGTGTGTGTGTGTGTGTGTGTGTGTGTGTGTGTGTGTGTGTGTGTGTGTGTGTGTGTGTGTGTGTGTGTGTGTGTGTGTGTGTGTGTGTGTGTGTGTGTGTGTGTGTGTGTGTTCAGAACTCACGGCTTCATCCTTGATGAATCAGTTCAGACACACACAGGATCTGCTGGCGAGATCTGTATGTTTGAAAATTTCAATACAGTGAAAATACTGCGATATTTTGTGTGGTGAAATTGTGCAGACACAGCAAATATCACTGTTTTATTCTTATTTAATTTTTTTTTCTGAATCAGCAAGTCTACAGTTTAGAGGTTTTTAAATTATATTAGTAAGAAATATTACAAGTTTAATATTAGAATATTTAATTATTATAAGTTTAAGTTTAGTGCATTTTGGTTGAAAGCTGGACCTACTTTTTTTTTTTTTTTTGGATGAAACAGATCAAGAAAAGTGTTAACAAAAAACAATATATCGCAATATATAACATGGCTTCTATTCAGTAGTTGTGTAGCTCCTGTTACCTGAACATCATCTTCTCTTTCTCACACACGTGACCAAGCTCCCAATTCACGTAAATCAACATGCAATTTGTTTAGCAGCGTAATTTGAGGCACTTGCCTCAGATTTCATGCTGTCAAGTTGATATACGTCGTAGCCAAACTTATTTTGTGCTATAAAACCAGTCTGCGATGGTCGCCTGAAGGCTGTCTGGCTGTTAAATGAGACAATGACGGTGCAGCCGCTCAATCGTCAGAACCCTGAGTGGTCTAATCGGTGTGCGAGCAGATGTTTTGGGTGGGCGGACTCATCAGCCGTTTGTCAGTAGATGTTTGAAGTTGGACCCTTTTTCTCTGCATGAATATAGTTGTGTAGCCCAAAGGGTCTTTAACCACCCACTCCGTTGAAAGCTCCGTGGCTTACAGATTACAGGTTGGAGCTGACGGAGGGGCTGGAGGATCTAATCACACAGCTGCGCTCGCAGTGGGAAACGCCAGGGCTTTTATTTGTGGCTGAGAACTATCTGCTCCGCAAAGACAAGGAGCCTGAACGGGATCATGAGATGATTTAAAAAACACTTGTTTGTTTGTTAACCACCGGTAACAAGCACCAGACTATTGCTGTGGCTCAAACCGTATACTTTTGTCGTACACTATGCACACTACGCACTTACTCACAAATTTCAACTGGGTAGTACTGTCTCAAATCAAGCAGTGCCGTAGTGCACATATCGGAAATGGCGTGAAAATTTTGATATTCTTCTTCTACTGCTTGAATAGTAACAACACATCAGTCCTTCACGTCTTAAACCTCACATCTTAAACCTCAATCTTGTACAGTGAAGGCGACAATTTATCACACTCGAGCACCGAACGGACACCACAACGTCAATACCTGAAAATGTGCTGCAGTTTACTAGCTAGCAGGCTAACGTTAGCATTCTCTGGGATTCAGTCGGTAGGTGATGTCCCCTGTGGCCCCGCTGTTTGTCGCATCGATCCACACGCAACTTTTCGGCCGTTTGAGTGAACCAGTTAGTGCGTGTAGTACACTACACGTTCGCACACTCATGAGCTGAACATTTGTATCGAAGACTCGTGATGCTGCGGAGCAGCAACCTGCTGCCTCTGCAGAGAGGTGAACATAACATTCAGAGGTCAAAGGTCACGGGTTGTGCCTGGTCAGCTGGTTCCCCAGTTGGTGGGCTGTCGGTCTGTTTGTGACAGCTGGACAAGTGGCCTGACTGGGTGGTGGCAGCGTGTTGTTTCAGGAGTCACTCGTTTATACAGATCAGTGTTAGTATTTGTTGAATAAAGTTAGATTGATTGGTTGATACCTCATGATTCCAGGAGAGGCAGCGACTGGAGACGATCCTAAACCTCTGTGCCGAGTACAACAAAGGAGAGGGCACCAGTCCGGACCCGATGGCCCCTGGGATGACGGGTTTCCCCAGGGGGCTGGCGGACGGCTCTGGCTGTAGACCGTCTATCGACAACGTCCTAGGAGGGATGCCGTCCCCGGCCACCCTGCGTCTGGCTCAGAGGCAGCGGGAGAGCGACGAGGAGAACTTAAAGGAGGAGTGCAGCAGCACGGAGAGCACACATCAGGAGGTGAGGACATCTCCGGCTCCGGCATCAGCAATCCTCAACGGAGACAGACAGGTCAGAGCGGATGTTCCTTTCATGCCGTTGATGCTGTGCATGGCATGCACCCACAGAACCCAGCATGTGCAGGAACTGTGCATGGCTTTGCTGAATCAGTGTGAGGTACCACAGTGGAGGCTGGCACCTCTGAAAACGAGTCCAGACCAAAGACGTGCAACGCAACTGGTGTATTAAGCCAATTTCAGTCTGTTTCTATGCGGTTTGAAGCTCGCGATTTCCATGCATTTACGCAAAAACTACAACACACACAGCTTCCAGCCTCTTATGATTAGACTTGGGACAAATATCACTACTGTAGTATGAACTTTCAGGCCATAAATGCAAAAACTGAGCCCACAGTAATAGAAAGTCTACAGTAGTAGACATCACTGGTCCCCATTCTGTTGTACGCTCTTGTCAGGCCCACTGTTTTTTTTTTCAGCTCATCCTGAGCAAAAACCATCAGTGTTGTCAACAATCTCATGTCACACAGCACACAATGACTTGACACTGCCTTTTAGTTTAAATCACGTTTCTAGGTGAACGTATGCCCAAGCTGCAGGCCTGTGAACATTTCTGTGGAACCGTTTTTCACGACTTCCTCAGAGATTCCCCACACAATAATGTATGACTGGTTCTGTTCCAAAATGTTTGGTCTGTCAGATATGTACATGTTCAGACCGCAGCGGCCTTTGCTAAAACCTTTCAGTTGCACCTGGAATCTTTTGTCTGGACTGTCCTTTATCAGCTCAGTATTATGTCAGGATCAAACAACGCATGCAAACCTCTCAAACTCTGAGAGTCTGAGACTCTAGAGCCGTCAGAATCCTATTTTTTCCACATACTTGGTTTCATGTTCACTTATGATTAAAAGCATCTCGTACATCATGCAGATTCAGTTCAGACTTTCACTGAATGTCCCCCCCACCTCCCCGCAGCACGAGGACACCAGCTCAGGTCGTCTGGAGCTCGGTTACCTGGAAGACGAGCGGGTGCGTGTTCTGGCTCGGATCGATGAGCTGAAAACCAGGCTGACTGAGCTGGAGCAACAACTGCAGGAGTCCAAACAGGAGGTAGACTCAAACCATCAGCACCTGAATCTGTACAAGTTTTGGAGTGAGTGTGTGTGTGTGTGGGGGGGGGGGGG
>CAAKHB010000367.1:124969-142533 GCA_901007665.1 Aeoliscus strigatus | reverse complement strand
GGGGGGGGGGGGGGGGGGGTGATATATACACCCCCTACTGTCCTATTTATAGACCTCTGTCCACACATCACAACTGTCAGTATCTGGTGAGATATGACACCGAAAGCGAGGAAGAAGAAAAGCCCGTCAAATGGATATTACTGCTGTATTCGCCTGTGGAGAATGGAAAGGTGGATTTAGCTCTACCACCAGGACCTTTACTGTACTCCGGCTCACTACATGGTATGTTGCTAATCAGGATTATGACGACCTGATACGAGCTGCTTTTTTCACCTCTATTTTGTGAATTTCACGTACAGTCCTCAAAGGGATTTTTTTTCTTTTTTTAAATCTAGATGATCATTCAGCTGTATGCTCTATGCCTCATGCTGCTCGTTTGACTCCACAATGTACACCTCAGAGGACTATCATACCAATTTCTCATGGACAACATTGCTTTAAGCCTGCATAAATAACATTGAAACAAAGAGGGTCCTGTTCTGCCAGCTGGCCAAGACCTGCAGCAGATGAGAGGAATATGGGGTGATTCTGATAAGTGTCATGGATGTGCTGTGTTCACCCTGATCTTTGGAGACTCACTCGAGCAGTTGCACTTGTGATCTCACTCTGTGCAAAAGAGGAGAATGTGGGCTTGGCTTTGTTTCCCCAGCTGTATGGAGCATCCCCAAATCAAGCAAAGGTTTAGACCTTGTTCTGTTTTGTCGTTTTGTTTTGCTCCCTGGAGTTTCACTGTAGTTTTTTCAGACAAAATATAACTTTGTTAATTTTGATGGATATTCTTGTGCCAGAGATTGCCCCTCTAAATTATGTGGGAATGGTGATTCAAAGTAGTCCAGCTGCTTAATGTTTCACTTTTGGGGTTTTGCTTCCTGTGCTCACACTGACTTTGTCTTTAAAAGCTTTGTGTTTGAAGATCTAGATCTTCTTGGTATTGATAGCTATCTTCTAGAAAGTGAACATGATTTACATCACCAGAATAACAGCAGAGCTGGGAAAGTTAAGTTGTTTTGTTCAACGTCATATTCTGGACGATACTGTTTTTCATTTCATAAACTGGTAGAGGAAGGTTGTTCATTGTATAAAAGAAAGGGACATAATTCAAGAGTGAATGATTTACGGTCATATTAAAGACGTGATGGAAACGAAGGTTTTTAGATTAAATGATACATTGGTGTCAGAAAGGTCTGGCTGGCCGTTGTATTGAAAAAATCAGAAATGCCTGTAGTCTGTAAGGTTGACTTTACCCCTGAGAAAACATCATTGTTCCTATTTTCTGATTTTCTTCAAAACATACTTGTGAAAAGGATGAAACAGTGGCTGAGAGAGAGAGAGAGAAAGAGAGAGAGAGAGAGAGGGATTGTCCCTTAGATTTTATAAATATTCTTGTTCTGTCAAATTGGATTTACATGGTGTGTCTTTCCTTGTATTTGAACACATCAGCTGCTGACAGACACAAAACAGTGCTGAGAAACTTGCTTGATGATTCATGGTTAAAATTGGCAGTATTTTAATCACTCAGTAAAAGAGATTCTACAAAACAGACAGAAGTCTCTGTGTATATACGCTGAAAGAGATCTACAGGCTCTCAGCCGGGCAAAACCACAAATTATGGTTGTAGAGTGAGACGGCATTATAACCCTTCACTGTGTGGTCCATCACCAACTAAAGAGCCATCTCCCCCCTACTGTTCTCTCCTGCCCTTCTTCCCTCCTGCTGCCCCCTCTGCTGGGGGTAGCAGGCATAGTTGACCCTGGTTAAAATTCAACTGGCCTGACAAAGATGCAGTTACCCTTTTTTTCCTCAATGACCTGCTTATAGATGAAAAGGACGGAAAAAGGAAATGGATGTTGCAGAGGTTGAACTACACTGTGTGAATTTAAGTCAAATTTATCCTCCATGCTTGTTGCCCAAGAATTCTTCTTCATCAGCATCTGACATAGATGATTCATATATAACTTGTAATTTTCACAGAAATTACTTTTAAGATGTACAACTATTTAAAATATACAACTTATGTACTCTTTTTAATATTCCATATTTGTTGTAGAGTGAAATGTGAGAAGCGTTTCTTTTGTCATTTCAGTTGTGTCACATCTTCCTGCCAAATTCACTTACAAATAAGTGTGTGTGTGTGTGTGTGTGTGTGTGTGTGTGTGTGTGTGTTGGGGGGCATGTTAATGACAATATCTAACTTTTCTTGTGTATCTGACTTTTTACAAATGAAATGATGTTCATTCGGTTTTATTCATTTATTGTTGTACTATATGCTATTTTAAAAAACTTGATCGATGTTGTCACAATGTATTCATATTACCGATCCTCTCAGCTGCCTTGGCACACTGATCACATGAAAATCCCTTTTTCAAAAGCACTGTCATTGTCAGAAGTATTTGTCATAAATAGCTTACGTATGACAGGTTCATCTTCTTCTGCCTAAACGATCAGAATTCTATGACAGGTTTAACACATTTAACTTAAGTTTTATAGTGTGGTATGCTGTTCAAAGAAGGGGAGACATGGACACAGCCAGACATTTCCACCAGACACTGTGAGCTGTCAAAGCAGGAAAACCAGGGCTATAACGACACACCTTTTCCAGTGAGTCAAGTGTCAAGTGACATCTTATCTTTCACATACTTCATTACAGCGTTCCTTATGTTTTACACACCTGTCACTACATGTTTTTGGCATGTTTTGTAACATAAAATGTGAGCAAACTCACTTTTTACATTTTCATATAAATTTTATTATATTGAGTATGAAGTTCTTTCCAATATCAGTGATATTGTTAATTGAATTTAAGGGGATTTTATTTATGGCGGAGTGGTAGGACATAATTTTGTAGATTTGAAATGATCACTTCTCGATGTAATTTCCCTCTCGGCCACACGGGGCGACATATCGCTGTGAGATGAATGCGGAAGTTGTGCCGGGGCGGAACCTGACGTGTCAAATTGTCGCCATTTTCTAAAAGAGGGAAACGCCTCGAACAAGGAAGGAAGCGTCACAACTGTGTAAGGGATTTTTGTTTGTGGTTATAATTGATAATTATCGTGGGTAGAATACTGTGATCCTCTACGAAGTGGGTCGTGTGGTCGTGGCCGCCACATCCAGGCTGACGAAAGGAACAAAGAGTATTTAACGTAAAGCGTCGCTGCTACGCGCTAACTTTATCGCTGTGCTAATGTAGCTTAATCGATAAAAACGAGTTTTCCACAAGTACGAAGTGCTTTTCGAGCTCACCATTAATATCACACCATTTTCGATTTATTTAGTTGGAACGCCAAAATCTTTCACGATATAAAGAAACGTTCTGTAGCCCAATGTCGGTCAGATAACGAACGTAAGCCTTGTTAGCACTACGTTAGCAGCAGTCGTTCGTTACCAATCGGTTATTAACGTAACCCGTCACTGCGACAGGTGCACTGTTACTCGGTGCTGGTTTGTGGCACGGTGCCACAGCGTATGTTGGCCAGTGTCTTGTTTGTAGCACAGTCAAGTCGTAGGCCTCATCTCAGATACATCAGGTTTACTTTATTCACTGAGCCCTTTCAACGCAGAGATAAAATACATGTTTCGTCTTTTCTCCCATGATCATCATGTTTAGGAGCTGTGTTGTTTATCTGCCATTCTGCCTTGAAATGTGAACTGTTGCCTCCGGCTAACAGCTGGTGCTAACAGCTGGTGCTAACGCTCTTTTTCTGGCGATGTAGCTTCTCAGACACTGTCCATTGTTCAATTATTCATCATCTACATATTGACACGTACAATAGAATAACATGTGGTGAGATGCTTTGCCCATTTGTCGACAGCCTAACGCTGTCGTGAATGGGTTGAGCACAAAATGATCAAGTAGTTCGTAAATGACAGGAAATAGTATTAATAGAGACGTATCACAGATTATATAAGTACTTTAAATAGATTCTCAGATCTGTGTGGTGTTCTTATTTTAGAACCTTGGATTGTGTTAACAGTAAAACCCTGGATTCTACTTTTTGCTGTCCTCCTAAATTGCCATTGTATTTCCAAACTTATGTTCCAGTTTATAATACTGGCTAAAACACATGACTCCAAACTACCAAAACTAGCCCAAATATGAAACATAGACATACGTATGCAAAGTTTAGGGACAATTTTAATAGGGATGGGAAGTGCAATGGGTAAAAGCATGAATCTGCCATTATCTACACTGATCTAAAACATCACAGGAATAATAAGTATTCCATTTAACTTGAAAATGTACATGTCTTTTCAGGGTGTGTTTTTTTTTTTCTTTTGTTTTGGTTTTTTTTAACACCAAAGTAGATCAATCACCAGCAGCCATGGGAAATTTTCTTGGGCTCTTCAAATTGTTCGGTAAAAGGGAGATGAGAATCCTCATGGTGGGTCTGGATGCTGCTGGCAAGACAACTATTCTGTACAAGCTCAAACTAGGAGAGATCGTAACCACCATTCCCACAATAGGTAAGGAAGATAAATGTAAAGTATTTTTTAAATGATTACCAATTGTTTTCACACCACGTGATATCTCTTTGCCCTTAAATGTGATATATATGTATATATATTCTTTGTGCTCCTCAGGTTTTAACGTAGAGACAGTAGAATACAAGAACATCAGCTTCACAGTGTGGGATGTCGGCGGTCAAGACAAGATTCGACCACTGTGGCGTCATTACTTCCAGAACACACAGGGTTTGTGTTGCTTTAACTAATCACCCCATCTCTAAATGTCTTCTCCTACTAACGCTTTCTTCAATTCTTGTGCTTTGCAAGATGCCTGTCGCGTGGCGTGCACTCATTAGGGTTCTGTATTTGTCGCAGGTCTCATCTTTGTTGTCGACAGCAACGACAGGGAGCGATGTAATGAGGCCCGTGAGGAGCTCATGAGAATGTTGGCAGAGGACGAGCTGCGTGATGCTGTGCTCTTAGTGTTTGCCAATAAACAAGTAAGTGATCATTACATCCTCAATGGAAACTGCAATGTGTGTGTAAACATTCTCCCTTTTCCCTGTAGTCATGTTCGCCGTTTTAACATTTCCTCATTGTTTGCTCATAGGATTTGCCGAATGCCATGAACGCAGCGGAAATCACAGACAAGATGAGCTTACACTCCCTAAGCAGCAGGCAGTGGTACATCCAGGCAACCTGTGCCACCTCTGGGGACGGCCTGTATGAAGGACTGGACTGGTTGTCTAATCAGCTCAAGAATCGCTAACACGTGTCTGGGTCCGACAAATGAAACATTAAAAACAAACGTTGTTCCCTTGCGCTCTACTCTTAAAAGTGTAAAGGAGAGCTACCCTGTCCAAAAATAGTACTAAAAACTGCCCACATCTGAGCTGTCAATACCACAAACCTACAGGCAGGCGGTGGAGGTGATTGTTTTTGTAAATCTCGTCTTGATTTTCCTATTTTATGTAACTGTAAATATTGTTAGTAATGGTGCAGCTTACTGTACTTTTTTGACTGGTTACTGCATGTTGTGGTTGTAGGCAGCCCTGTGTGGTGAACATGAGGGTCGGAAAGCCCCATAATGTCAGCGACCACACATACTATACAGGGTAATATACGATGGACTTACATATACTACACTGATACATCGGGCCTCCCCCACAAGTTCATGTGCAGTAAACATTGGCTTTAACTGTGATATCGCTCTCATCTTGAGAACTTGTGTGTACATGCACCAGCCTTGTTATGCAGCATGTCTGCTTACACTGAGAAATGCTGCCATGATCTCAGATCTACCTGCATTACAGTTTTGACGGCATTTTTGTGTCCAGGCTTCAGCAGAGGACTTTTGTATTATGTCTCAGGTCGATCGTGTTCTGCGTTTGCAGTCTACCCGTAAACAGACCCGCACAGTGCAGTCTGCTGATGTTAAAGGACAGTCGAAGCACACTGACCATGGAAATCATCCCAACTCTTTGTGGGCTGTAATGAGGCAATATATAAGGAACACACCATGATCTTCCCTTCAGGCCAGTGCATGCTTCCTTTTTTTAAGTTTTCATGTAAAGGTGTCTGATGGCAATAAGTTTCAGCCACATATTCAGCTTTGTAGTTTGTAGTTATCTTCTTTGCAGTCCATTGTCCGTGGCATGAAACTGAAGCCATATTTACGCCGCCTTATCCAAGATCCACGTTACCTCTTGATTTCAAGCTTTTCTAAAGGGTGTGGGTGAAACTTTACTGCTCTGAATGGTTTTTTTTTTTATTCATAACTGTACACTTTTACAAACTATGTTAATCTCTTATGTTGATCATTTTGTCTGTAAAGTCCTTGTTTTGTGAGAAAAGCACTGGTATTAAAATGATTGGATAAGAAAAAATCTGCAGTGGATCTTGGTTGAAGTGTTTGTTCTTCACAAAACATTTTCTTGAATATACTCTCCACAACAGATGCTGTTGCTGAAAGAAAATGAACAGTACAAATAGTGAATCTCTCCATGTACTCATTTCACCACTTAATAGACTTAATGATTAATCAACACAAATTTCAAGTTCATTGATGAACTTTTTACAACCTCAACAGACAAAGAAAGCATAGCAACCTGTAAAGGCCACCACCCTTTGACCCAGCACAAAGAAATGTGATGCCCCTAGGTGTTGGAAACCACCTAATGTTTAGGTTAAAGCTGTAATGTGGTCGGGACACCCAGCTTCACATTGTGGGGTGGTAATCTAGGGCAGCATTCTTGCAGCTCGATTAGGCTGCTATGGTTAATGCAGCCAAGCCTATAAAACATGGCAGGAGAGTATGGTGGTGGTGGAAGGGGAGGGAGTCAGAGACTTGGGTTCCTCATAGGGTGGCTTTGTCCAGCCTTCTCTCCTGCTGCTCCATCAGCTTGGTTTGTGTGTGGCGGTCTAACGGTACTCGCCCATATAAAAGGACCCGCCTGGTTTTTTGCACTCTTCTTTATGAATGCCTTGCTCTTTTTAGTGCACCCCCCAGGTGCCAGCCAGCAGAATACCCCCATTCAGACCAATTCAAGGCGAATGCAAACACTACACTCTATTATGACCAGTGGAGAGCATTCCAATGGTATCACACCAGTCAGGGAGCTGAACCTAGAACGGTGAAGGATTAAGAAGTGCTGGTGCGATTAAGAAAAAAAAAAAAGACCAGAATTGCTGTGCAGGAGATGTGTGGATGAAAAGGCATCAAGCAGCATCCTGATGAATTTTCACCAACGAATTTCTACTGATTCCTGCTAGTACACCATTCTTTATCTGGCAGGAATGTCACCTGGCTTTAAGATCATTTCTTCTATAAGAAATTCTAAAAATTCACCAGACCTGTGTACTAATCCGTTTGCTTTGCAGAATATTTAATATTGCATTGTATTGCAAAAAATGACAAAAAAAATATATAATTTGAAATTTAATCACAGATTGTGTTTAAAAAAGACAAGAGATTTCTCCAGCCAGTTGAAGGTGTAACGCAGCCAGGGCCTGTTAGACACATCCAACAGGACATTTGGTGGTACAGGGTACATGAGGTCTTCAGGGCCACTCAACCTTCTGTACAGCGCTCTGTTCACATAATGCGTCTTTGAACGAGGGGGTGGGAAGGACATTAGTTGTCCGAGTCTGTGTCGTGGCGCCGCCTGTGGCTTTGTGTGGCACCCACAGGGGTCGTCTTGTGGCTGGAGGGGTTACAGGGGACAGGGGACCCCCCATCGGAGGAGTCTGTGTCATGCCGCTGCTGTCGGTGATGGGGGTAGGAGGGCTGACGCTCTGCCTTTGCTCCCCCCCTTGAATGGCTGTCATGGGGTCTGGCTCCACTCTGACTGTGGTATGATGGATTATGATGATGGTGGTCCTTTCTCTGCCTGAAGAGAGAAAAGGAAAACAATCAATGACTGGGTCATGACAGGGATCTGGTGAGCTGTTGCGATTCCGGGGAGGAAGTGGTCACCTGAGTAGCTCATGTTTACTCATGTCCACCAACCAAAAAAATAGGCCAGTACTGATTAGAATCGCATTTACACAGTTTTAGAAAAAGAATCTTTGTTTCTTGTGACTTTCTGATGCTGTTGCTCAAAGTTTCCCTCTATGTCACATATTACTGTTGCACATGAATGAAAATTTCAGCCTCACTTTCACAAGACAGCTTTAGGACAATGAGTACCCAAGACCAAGTGTTGAAATAAACCACCATGGTTTTCTCTGTAGGACAGTGCATCAGCGCCCTCTAGTGTTTATAATGGAATCACAGCCAATTTGATCTGGACGATGGATGGAAACATGAAAAAGAATATAACGTGTTGGGTGTTATTTACCTAAAATATATATATTTGTAAATATGTTTAGTTTTTGTTCAGTTCATTTTAGATTTGCTAGTAATTTGTGGTACCATACTATTCTTTACCTCTAGTGATACATTTTTGTAAGCGAGCCACCACGTGTAACTCAGGTCTGTTCCACTCAGGTGGCTGCTGAAAGCCAATGCCTCAATCTAGAAACAGTCAAACCTCTTTCTGTCGTCGTCCGATTCAGACGACGAGTCCCTTCTTTGCCTTTTCTTCTTCTTCTTCTCCTTCTTCTTTTTCTCCTTTTTGCTCTTCTTTTCTTTCTTTTTCTTTTTGCTCTCCTGCCTGCAGAAACAAGTCGTTTTTATGTTTGTGACCTGTGGAATTCTGCCTGAATTAAGTGGGACATAAGGCACATTTTCTGTTATGATGAATCTCACCGTTGCTCCAGCTCCACCTTTTCCGTGTTTTCAGTCGACTTTGCTGATGCGGTTTCTGGATGAAGCCCAGTCTTATGGTGCTGAAAGGAGACATTTGTTTGTTCATCCGATGAAATAACATTTAAAATCAAAGATGTGTATCCCTTATTACCAACTGCATCTTACATACTCAGAATCAGACTTAACGTAGCGTGTGTGTCTTACTGTAAAAACTGGTAAGCCCATTTTAGCCGCCTCCTTTTCCTTCTGGGAGAGAACCATTTTCCGTGAACCTACACTGTAAACAGAAAGACAATTGAGAAATAAGCAGCCTTCATTAGTGAAAAGATTGTTTTTAATGCTCCTCTTGAATGTCAAGAGGTATTTACTGGTTATTTATAACCTGGGCCACAGTCCTCCATGGAAAGGGGTCGAGAGGACTCACTTGGACCCCGATGATTATAATTGGTGCAGTATTTAGCAATAACATAACAATCTCAAAACTAATTGCATGGCTGCGACGTAAATTACAGGGCAACGGTTATTCCTCTAGTTGGTATTATTAGTGACTGGCAGCATCAGAGAGAGGATCCTGCAGACACGGACATGTGCAGGCTCCATCAGTAAGGTCTTAGGAAATCAGAGTGTGTTACTGTTACTGAAGCAAAGTTGCAGAAAAGGCTTTATGATGTGTTAAATATTGAAAAGGGGTTTATGATCTTCTTTATTCTGTTATCTTCAACATCCATAGTATTTCAATCTGAATACTGTATGCTATGCCTACACTGTACATACACTGTACACAGTAACATTTTGTCTTTTTTTTGTGCTTGGTTCCTCTCGTCCACGTTTGTTGACCTGTATTAACATTCACGTGACAAATAAACTGTCTGAATCTGAATCATTATTCCAAAATATATACTTGAAGAAATCAATCAATCAGTCAATCAATAATCACCTTGAGCTTCCTAAGCCTGAGATACGATCCACATTTCTCTCTTCCCCATCGGCTTCTTCCCTCCTATAAACATCTGCAAGGTCCTGGTGAGATAAATGGGATAAATAACCAATTTAAACATTGTAACACAGCCTTTAAGGAATACAAAAGGTAAATACCTCTCTGGTCAGCCCAGTCGGTTGTCTCTTTATGTTCTTGTGTCCTCTGGACAGACAGAAGAAAATGTGAATTGGCTATGGAACATTTGAATTTGGTTTTAAAGTTACACTCACAGGGCAGCCATCAAGGCCTCTTGCTCTGCAGCCTTCACGGCAGCGATTTCCTCCTCTTTGGTCATGGGTGTAGCACCTGCTTTGTTTTTGGAGTACCATGTCAGGTCTTTGCCTTTCTGCCATCGCCCCACTGGTGCCATTAAAGAATTCCCTGTAGAAGACAAGGAGACGGGCTGAGAGGTGGCAGACTGCGATTGATGGACATGTGATATGATGATATGTGGATTTGGCCATTGGATGATTTCTACACTAGATTAACTGACAACTACCTGACATTTTGAATCCCCTCCAATATCATACTAATTATTACGACTCCTGTTTTGTGAAATCATTATTCATAACATCATCAATTTATCAAATTTAAAAACGTCACTTGCAATCTTGTCCCACTCCTGATTATTTAAGTTTTAATTGGTTATATTTTCCATAGTATTGAGCTCATTCAGAATTTGCTCTTCAGAAAAAGACCATCTGTAATTCTAGCATTTGGTGACAAACCCAGAAAAAAAGACTGTAGCTGGGGATGACATGATAAAGAAGCATGCAATAAAAATAGAAAGACATCCAAACAAAACGTTTGTGTGTCCATATCTATATCTGTCTATCGTGTTGAGAGGTCTAATTTCATCTATGCTGTATATCACGCATATACAGTATATTTGACGAAGTTGACTTTGTCCTTTGACTAATCTACCTATCCGTCTATTTAGGTATACATTCTCTCTATTAATACATTCGATCTATTATCTACTAATTCCTATAGCTAGTTCAATAGTAATTCATAATTTCCAGCAGCACAAGAATAAGAATGGTGATATAGGGGGCATGTAGGACCCAGAAAGTGGAAACACACAAAATATGGTACGAAAAAGTTTAATTGTAAGCCAGTGATAACATAGCTGCTAGTTATTGCTATTTATTGTGATTAACGTTGAAAGTGTTTGTTTTGAATGAATTTTGCTTTGTGTTATATTTCACTTTAGTTTGTGTGTTTTTTAAAAAAATGCAGCACACATTGTACCTAGTTACCTCACAAAAAGTTAAAAAACCCGTTGCTGTGTCAGTGTCCTTGCAAAGCTCTTGTTTGCATCTGCGTTCAAGTGCTAGTGGAGGTTTTCTGGTCGGTTTTCTTGTGCAGACATTGTTTAACAGATTTGAAGCGCCTCTGGAGTCTGGCATGTTGACAAAGCAGCTCTGCAGCCCGTAGCCACATGTGACTGCTCCGAGGGGCAGAAATGACCGTTCTCTGAGAGGCTAACAGGACTGGTGGAGAACTTATCAGCCCATAGACGGTGTAATGAGGGACACTAGAGCAAAAGGTAAGGAAATGCAGAATATGGAGCACAGCAGCTACGGTACGTTAGCTGTAGCTGAACCTTAGCTAACTCTTGAGTCTGCACACAGACATTAGCTGCCAAGCTAAGTCGCGCCGCTTGTTAGCCGTGGGAGCAGACTTACCCAGATAATTTTCACGGTGTTTATCAACTTTCACATCATCCCAGTTGAACTGGTCCTGGCCTCCTCGGACCCCTCCTGACCTCGAAGACCCAAACATTTCAACTTATTGCTAAAATTTGCCACAGTAGCAGGTTTGCTAGCTGGTCACTTTAGCCGCATTAGCACAGGTCAGCCGCGGCCTTGTTCATCCAGGGACAGTCGTCCGGCACCGTTCCTGTGGGGCTTCTCAATGAATGTTTACTCTGTCCGCGTCTACTAAAAAAAGTTTGGCAATTCCCTAAATATACAGTGGTAGATTTAAGTTTGTGTAAAAGCAAACGTCCCTACTCTCGCTCGACCCGACTTAACTGTTGTACGCCACCCTACGGTTCGAGGGAAAACTACAAAAGAGAAAAGCCTTGTGTTAATACGTCCGATTCCTCTAGAGCGCGATAATCTTGTAAAATAAATTCTTCTGAAATGCATTCGCCTATGCCGTATAGCCAGTTTGGCTAAACTTAGCGTTTCTGGGTTTTGTCCTACGCTCGTGAACTTAGCGTGTTGACGTTTGGTTCCGCAGTGATGACGTAAGACGCACAGAGACACTCGCCTTAATGGCTCTGGCATCGAAGAGGCTGAGCAGCAGAGGAGGAAGAAAAACCTCCGGCGACTGCCCGTAAATCTCGGATTAAAGTACCTACCGATGTACATGAGATATTTCTCAAGACTAATGTCAGGTAGGAAGAACTGTTGTGTTGAGCGTCGATGGGTTTGAGTCGTCTGCTGTGTTCGTGTATCCACGTCTGTCATTCATTTGTTCTTGAGACGGGAGTCGGATGCAGGCAGAGATGTTCGCTGTACGTATGGAGCAGGACGAAGTTGGTCTGATGCAGTGTTGTCTAAAGTTTAAGCACCTCTGTTGGGTTGTCGTCATGACTAGTTTCATTGCTAAATGGATTCGTTGAGCCTAACGTCTGTCAGAATGTCTCATATGGCAGCGTTGCCATGTGTACGGTAATTATCGTATTTCTACGATCATTTGTTCCAGTGTACGATCTAACCGCCTCATACTTAATCGGTCATGTGCCTTTTTGCTCATCAAAGCAAGCTATGGAGCAGGGGGTTACTGCTCAGACCTCATAAGACTTAAAACTTGTATCAGTCATTCATAACATACATTATTGACACAATCCTCCATACCTGCAACAACAATACGTGCAAAAAACAAAAATCTTCCTGAATCTCTGGAAACACGCTTCAAAGCCTCTGACAAGTGTATGATAATTTCCCTGGAAGTACTGTTATTTTGAGTCTCTGGTATGATAATCTACGTTTCCCACGTGTCAACACTGTCTCATAATTACATTTTGTACAAGTAAAAATGCAAAAAAATGCAATTGGTTGGATGGTTGGTGTCTGATTTCTTTTGTTCATCTTTCTGCTCAGAAAAATTATAACATCAATACATGTAGAGTCACAATAGTTTGCATGCAAATCAGCATTCAGGAAATTCTGCTCCTGTGTGTAAATCAGCAGCTTTATTTCCAGGAGTGCATTTTTATTGCTCCTTACTGAGAGTCAAAGTGCAGTTTGCAACACCTGATTTTTTTTTTTTCTTTTTAAATTCCACCCAGATTCCTGTACACACATTATTTTTAGTCATTAATAAGTTATGAAAGTGTCAGGAAGTGGCAATAAAAACATTAAAAATAGATTAAAAGAATTTAAAAAACAGTAGTATTAATATTCATCTGACTTGAACTTGGGGGAATATTATTATGATTATTATTATTAATATGTTAGTAATAGTTTTGTTGTGTTTGACTGATTTTTACTTATCTGATCTGGTACTGAACTGCCAACGCACATTATTTGATTTCTGGCTCCTAAAACAAATCACATGATTTGTGTTCAATTCAAGTCACACGTTGGCAGTTTAACACGGTGCAGCTTCCAATTAGTGTCGGCTTTATTATGCTCACGTCCCCAATTACTTGTCACACAGCTTAAGGTTCAGTATGAAAGGTAACAAAAAGCATAAAACTTTTTAAGTCACATGATTATTAAGAAACAGGAGATTATTTTTAATAAAAATACGTTGTATATATATTTTTTATTATTATTGTTTTAGTAACAAGGCCCAAACTGATGTCAGCGATCCCAACTCGATACAGATACTAAAATCCTGAAAAGGCTCTAAAAAGGTTACAACCTCTTGACTTTTGTCTGAAAAAGGAACTCCTGCACCTTTAATTAGCAACGTCGCTGTTCACTGGAAGCATTCAAGAGGCGTTAGAGAATGACTGGTGTCATTTGCAGCTGCAAACACAATCCTCGCTGCATCTGATCTGCTGGAGTCATCAAAGATCATCAGGCTGTCACAGATTTTTTTCTGTTGCACTGGCTGAGAGATGGATTAACCTGTTTTTTATTCAGTCCATTTCATAATGTACGGATTACCTCATTATCACGCTACACACCACCACACCTGATACCAGACGTGGATGTAAGTAACAGTATTTCTATGTGTATCTGTAGCTGGTCACTGGTGCTTGCTGTGTGTGGAAGATGCTGACGTCACTAAAAGTGACTGTTTCCAGCCGTTACAGATTTACACATGTCTCTTTTTGTAACATGAGATTATCATCTGGTGGCCCCGCCCTCTTCTTGCGACTCTTCCCTCTTTCTGCAAACACACCCTGTTCACTTCACAGCTTCAGCTTTGTTTGTAAGGAGGAAAAGATATTTTACTTACTGGAGGTTACGTTGACTGAATCACAAGATAGAAAAGGTAAGCTACTTAAAACATGAAGCTCTTGTGAAAAGTGTGAAGCATTACTAATGCATCTTGTGTATAAAGTTAACTTTTGAAAAATAGTCTTTTAGAATTTGTGTGGACTCAGACTCCACAGTCAGTGGGTATCATCGGCACCATGGTAACATCACGGTGAGCGAACCCGTTAATTGCCTCCGCTCTCGTAAGATAGTCATCATTAGGACTTTTTATGAGCGCCGCTGGCGTTTCAGCCTCCGTTGATCACTGGTACGAGGCTTGTCCGAGCACGTCGACCCTGTTTTGAAAATAATTCAGTCGTTAAAGCCGTATGTTTGTGCTCCGGCGATGATTGATGTTAAATTATCCCAGTGGGTATGAGTCACTCATACTTGCCTCTCCTGCCCTTGCAGCTATGGCTGGACCCAGGCCTGTGGTGCTGAGCGGCCCATCGGGAGCAGGGAAGAGCACCCTGCTGAAGAAGCTCATGAAGGAATATGACAGCGTCTTTGGCTTCAGCGTTTCCCGTGAGTGCACCAGACCAAGGATGTAAAATGTTGTCAACACTAAAAATGGAATAGACATCATAGAAAGATAAGATCAGATGAGGGGACATTTACGGTGGCAAAATGGAAAGCAAATTCGAAATAAGTAGTTGTGAAAAATACACAGCTTTATTGACAAGAGTTAAAGGCATTGTTGAACGCAGTCAGGAGCTACAGATTTAGCAGAAATCAAAGTAAACGTACAACAAATAATATATACATAAATATAGAATAGTTACACTAGAGTGGCAACAAATAATTAGCATTAAAATAAATCTCAGACAGTTTTATCATCTGTGTTTTGCAGTCTGTGTGCCTGAGTGTAAAATGTAAGCAAATCAATAAAATGGTCGTAGCTCCATTAAATGTCATGTTCAGATTGTGACACATTATTTCCTTTTCCTCCTTCAGATACAACCAGAAACCCTCGGCCGGGAGAGGAGAATGGCAAAGGTACAACGTGTTGGCGTGTAGAGCAACATGCCCTACTGTTTCCTACAGTACATGTGTACATACGTACTCTGTCTCCGGCCTTGTTTCAGATTACCATTATGTCACACGTGAAGTGATGCAGGCAGGCATCGACAAAGGAGATTTCATTGAGAATGCCGAATTTTCGGGGAACATGTACGGGACAAGTAAAGCGGCCGTGCAGGACGTCCAGGCCAAGAACCTCATCTGTATACTCGACATTGACATGCAGGGTGTGAGGAACATCAAAAAGACCGACCTGAACCCCATTTACATCTCCATCCAGCCTCCATCTTTGGCAGTCCTGGTAAGAACAGTCGACATGTTATTTGTCTACCACCAGTTCACAACAACAGTTGTCTCATGACGCTGAGCATGACCTGACGATTGTAATAGAAAGCCGACATTCATTCACAACGAGCAGCAACGAGCCACGGCTCAGAAACCTCGAGGAGACCCAAAGCGACATGTGGATGGTCGTCTGCCTCGACCAGAATCACAATCTTTTTTTTATTGCCTAGTATGTGTATACATACCAAACAACCACTTTGAAATTAGGATGGAAATATAAAGAGAATCGAGAAAGATTTAATTTCATTATAAAACATGTAACGTGTTCTATATATATATTTTTATATGACTTAAGAAATATGTTTGTGTTGTTTCAGGAAGCACGTTTAAGAAATAGAAAAACCGAGTCGGAGGAGAACCTCCAGAAGCGCTTAGAGGCCGCCAGGGTGGATATGGAGTTTAGTAAGTACTGATTCTTTGAGCACTTATTCTTTTTTTACAGATGTTTTGAAGCACTTAAAGACCATGTTTGTATCTCTGTCGAAGGTAAAGAGCCAGGAACATTTGACGTCATCATCGTCAATGACAGTTTGGATGAAGCTTATGGGCAGTTGAAAGAGACTCTTGTTGAGGTGAGTCCCTGACGTCATCTCATCAGATTTCTTTTTGTCACAGACACATGATTAGAGTCTTAAAAACAGCTGAGTCATTGCAATTTAAGGAATTAAAGGGCTTTTTTTTAAAGGGCCCTGTTTTTTTTTACTTCAACTGACTCACTAATAGAAGTTTCATCTTTCAGTATGATTTGAATGTATGTTCCCATCATATTTTTTGACATTTGTATTTTTCTCTGTCTACTAGGAAATCAATAACGTCAAGAAAATCAACATGTCATCTTAGGACACCTTTTACTCCTGCCGACACTCCTCTCAACGCCGCAGGGCTCTATTCCAGTCGTGAACATTCCCTCCAGTGGTGGCCTGTGGCGCTCGGACAACACCCCTCCGTGGATCCCTGTCATACGTCAGTTTACGTGGTGTTTCTACCAAGTCGTCCATCGATCGACTGTAAAGTTGAACAGTCCTTAGGTAGAGCTTTCCAGATCTTTTTTCTTTTTTCCAGATCCAGATTTCTATTTTTATGAAAGAAAACTCCAATAACGGCTGAGTTTATCTGACTGGCTCAGTAAGCGGAGTGCCCTGTCGCCTCCTTAAACTCATGAAAGGAATGAATGTTTCCAACGTGCAGGTGAACCGGTTTGTGGAGTGATTCCAGTCATATGAAAGACTTAAGCTGCGAGAGTTAAACATCACCGCACAGACTCCTCCCATGGGTCAGAAAGGTTACGCTTGTAACTTTGTATGTAACTTTAGTATTGTGTGTGTGACATACAAAAAACATGGCTGACTGTTTTATTTTTGTTCTATTTCCAGGGGAACATGCAAGTGTTGAATCAATAACTATTGAATCAATAACTGTGTCAGTGCTTTTTATTTTGAGATGTTTTGTGTGATTTGTTGTCACACATACATTTGGTTTGCTAGAAAACAAGAATTGAATCAAATCTCCTCATATGTAGAGAATGTTACTCAGAGAGAGCAGGGTTGTTTTTTATTATATTGTGGGCACTAATTTAAGAGCTGTCACTTTTTAAACTTTTATATTTCAGACCTGTTATTCTGCAGCCCCATCTGCACAGTAAAATGAAGTTCAGTGCACAGTTTTTGATTCTTAAAACTGAAGAAAAATATGATGGCCATTTCCATTTTCACACACACCATCCTGTGTATCTTGTCTTTACTTGAAAACGTATGACTGTATCACCCTCCCAGTTGAATCTATTCTATGGATATTAAAAACACTTTCATTTCAGTACCTTGTGACACCTATTCCTTTGTATTTTATTTGTGGTCCTCAGTACGGAGAGGCATACCATCACCTGGTTTGTAACTGCAGGCCGACTACTTCTTGCTGTAATATATGTGAATATGAAATCCACAATTCATCCACAATTCATCCACAATCCATCAATAAATGTAACAATTAAAAATTGTGTAACTGCAAAAAAAAAAAGACCACAGTGTGTTTGTAGTTCTCGTGTTTAATTCAAATCAAACACATTTGGAAGACAATTGTCAAAAAA
>CAAKHB010000367.1:74997-106050 GCA_901007665.1 Aeoliscus strigatus | reverse complement strand
ACATTTTAACGAGCTCAAACAATTGAGCCAGTACACTTAAAAAAAAGTATAATTCAGTCCCAAATTAGTTCATTTTGCACTTCAGAACAAGAAAGGAAAATTGAGAATCAACCATGGGAAGGCCTGGGATGAGACAAGAGACACTTAAAGCATGAGGATGCCTTTTTGTTTTTACCTTTAACAGTCACGGTGGCAGTGCTTCTCTTGTCGCCTGTGTCACAGATGTACTCGCCAGGATCCTCCATATTTAGCTTGTGTATAATGAGGGTGTGAGTGGTGGCTCGATGTTCCATGGTGTACTTCTCTCCAGAGGTAAGCAGAGTCGAACCTTTCCACCACGTCACCTTGCAGTCAGGGCTGGATGTCTCACAGGACAGGGTGGCCTTGTCTCCTTCTGTGGCCTCTTTACTTTCCAGGTTCTTCTTGAAAAATACAGGCGCCGCTGCCAAGAGGACCATTATCATTTATAATCAACCATCTATTATGGTCCATAAAACAAGTCGTACTCATAGCATCATTATACGTAACTCAAACAACTCAAGAAACTTGAAACAAAACAAGACAAATCAGACGCAATCAGCAACACACTGAACTGGACCCGTCAGAACTGAACACATCTGCACTGATTCATGCCGATACTGCATGAATGCATGAATATGAACATGGACATGGAATGAAAGGTGAGATGGATGTGAAGGAATGAAGCTTCCACATTTTGGGCTTCTTGTCGATGAACAGGTCATCGACAAGGATGACACACGAGTGAGAAGAAGTGGAGAAGTATTTCCTTACCTCTGACTGTCAGAGATGCAGTGGAAGTGTGGTTACCCACTGAGAAAGTGACTGTGCCTGAGTCAGCGGCGGTAACACCTCGCAGTGTGAGGCTGTGAATCACGCCATCGGCCTTAATAACATTCATTTCATTATTCTGCAGGGGGACGTCCTGGAGTTTCCACTGGACCAGAGGAGCCTCCTCGTGAGAAACCCGACACTCAAAGCGGACATCTTCACCCTCACGTACGACGCAACTCTCCAGGAATTTCCGTATTGTGACTTCAACGTCTGCTTGAGAAATTTATTCGACACCGTAATTATATGATCTGATGGCGGACGGGCGGAAGTTCAAGAACGTGCAGAATTTTGTGAGTAACTCAGGAGTCATTGAGAAAGGTGCGTTAATAGTGTGAAGAGTGATCAGACACAAACACAACGATGAGATAAGTGATCAAACACAATCGCAAAGTGTTTGTGAGTAGCTGCTTTGTGCAAAGTAAGAGCACACGTGTGAGAAGGGAAAGGATCATCTGAATGGTGAAATGTCGTCATGACAACCCAAAACAGGGTGATTCCAGAAGCCAAAGTTGATGCACTTCAAAGAAACGCTTGATGAGGGAAAGAGTTGACAATAGTTAGACAAGCAGAGAGGTTCAAGAAGGTCATGAAGGGAACGCCTACCCTTCACAGCTAGGACAGCTGACGTCCGCTGGCTGCCCGTATCACAGGAGTATTCTCCTGAGTCAGCTCCTTGCAGTTTATAGATGACCAGCTCTACTACCGCCCCATCTTGTTTCAAGTGATACTTGCTGCTGGATGAGAGCACCCTGTCACCGCATCTCCAGATCACGGCAGCTCCAGGCTTTGTGGTCTCACAGCGTAGACTGACACTCTCCCCTGCCTGTTTTTCAAAGTCCTGCAGCTGCGTTTTGAAAAGGACAGGCAGGGCTGCAGGGAAGGAAATGAGACGGACATTTGGGAGACGTTAAAACTGGTGGAGAGTCTACCCTGCACTTCTGTGTAAATCCCAAAAAGGGTTAGTTTGAAATCACTCTTTTTATGTATTGGAGGCAAAAGGCAAAAAGCCTTTCACAAGCACTGAAAACCACAAATCGGATCCAGGATGTGAAGCCTCAAAGCACAACGGTTGATAATTAGCGCATCACCTTTTTCAGATGAAAGGG
The DNA here is from genome assembly GCA_901007665.1 of Aeoliscus strigatus. Lineage (NCBI taxonomy): Eukaryota > Metazoa > Chordata > Actinopteri > Syngnathiformes > Centriscidae > Aeoliscus > Aeoliscus strigatus. The sequence continues at coordinate 104,092 of CAAKHB010000367.1, read as the reverse complement.
TCCCAGATGATAGTACTGATTAAAAATACAGGAAGCATACCCTTCACAGCTACTGGCGCCGTGGTTTGGTGGTAACCAGCGTCACATGTGTAACATCCAGCATCATCTCTGTCTACATTATGGATCACTAGTGTGGCAGCGTGTCCTGTCTGTCTCATCTCATACTTGGCACACGGGCAAAGACCAAGTTCTCCTTTCCTCCACTCCACAGGAACACCAGGTTTAGAGAGCTCACAGAGCAAAGTGACTCTCTCGCCCTCGTCAGCTCTTTGGCTTTCCAGCTCTTTCGTGAAAGTGACTGGGAGAGCTGATGAACGTGATGAAAGAACAGATTTTTTTGGGGGTTTAAATTGAATTTACACGGTTTTGAGTGGAAATGAAGAAGCCGGTGAATGATAGATGACAGGATGAATGCGATGAATCTCCATCCTACCATTTACTGTAACAGAGGCTGAGCTGGTTGTGTCCTCTGCAGTGCACGAGTAGCTTCCTGTGTCTTCAGGCCTCAAATCACAGATCTGCAGTTCATATGTGAGTCCTGTTTGTTTCATTTGGTACTTTTCTCCACAAGTCAGGAGCTGAGTTCCTTTCTTCCACTCGACAGGGAGTCCAGGTTTAGAAAGTTCACAGAGCAGAGTAACGCTAACTCCCTCCTCAGCCTCTTGGCTCTCCACACGTCGAAGGAATACGAGTGGAAGTACTGGGGATTTAATACATGAGATGGGTCTCATTGGTGTTGCTGTTGCTGACAGGTTTCCAGACTAGATACCACATCAACTTCAGAACTTACCTGACTGGGCGTACGGTAAAGAGAAACGAGAAGTATCACGTTCTTTCAAAACAGAGTCAACTCAACAAAGTCTTAGTAAAGTCAAACAAGGAAAAATCCTATTTCACTTCATATGTAACAACCATATACACAAATCCATCTAAAATACTAAAAACAATGAATGATGACTCTATGGTGTGTCAATGTCTCCGACATATTCACTCCCCGCTGTACATTTTTTTTACTTCAGCATCTACTGTGATGTATCAGTACACTCTCCGACTTCAGTCTGTCTGACAGTGAATAATGGTTGTATCAGACATGAAATGACAGAGGAATTATCTAAACTGATGATGACTCATACGCAGCAACAAGTTGTCTGTCAACAAACACACTATGTCGAAATATTAAAGGCTCAACAATGTCACTGTAATTCACAATACATCTCCCTTTTTGTATTCCTTTATCTCACATTCAACTTGAGTGGCTGCTGTTGGGGAAAATGATTTTCCCAACAAGTTCCCAACAAGTCCCAAAAAAAAAAAAAAAAAGGATTTCACGAAAATCCAGGTAAATCCAGCAAATCCAGGTAATTTGCATATGTAAAATTTTTTGTTCATTTAACCTGGAGTACTTTACTGACAAACTAAGCGATGCATCAAATAAGCACAGACAGGAGCATGTTTTACAGCCAAAACATCTCTAGCAAAACTTTGCTAAAGCTTTTCAGTTAATTTTAATACAAATAGTAATTCAATGTGAAATGAAAAAAGAATTATCGTATGAAAAAGCTGCTGCCAGAATCACGTGCTTGGTGTCCAACAACTTTGCTATTGTAGCATTGTGGTGAGCCGACACGTCTCACGTACTATAAATGATTCTTATTTACCTTCGATGACATAACAACTCCCAAACATCATCTTTCAAAAAAGAAACTGCAGCAGAAAAATTGCCCTTGAAAGAGACAACAACACAAATGATCATGCTGCCAGCATTGATAAATAGAATGTCTAACTGAAGGCGGCAGTCCGTTGTCAGACAGACGTAGCGAGGCACGGACACAGAGCGTAGACCCAAAAAAGAAAATATCCAGGAAGATCACTACATCTAGGCTACAAACCCAGTCTGACCACAGACGGCCCATGGCAAAGCTATAAACTGCACATGATGCTGAAAGTCACACATCTTCCCTCCATACCTTCCACTCTTTCTTCTGCCTCTTTGTTTCACGTTTTGAAGCAGAGAGAGGAGTCATGGCCTTCACAGCTGAGAGGAAACAATATTTGGTCATCTACTATAATCACTAAAACTGAACTACAATACAACTATGACCTGACAAAGTGACCCACAACATTCACACCAATAGGACCATGAACGCACCATCAGGAAACAATCACGGATAGATGTTGTCTCATTGACTCAATAGACACCACACACCTCAAAATAACATAACAGGACTAAGGGACTGAGCTGTCAAAGTTTCTCATGCGAGTTGAGTGTAAATACTGAAAGAATAGACGAACTTTGATGAAAGTCAAGATCTGGTGAACATCAACAAGAGCAAGACATACTTGTAAAATAAATATGGGCAGTCATTTCTGTCTAGTGTTAGGAAGTACACCAAACCCTTTGTCTAAATTACAAACCTTGCATCTTAATATGGTGGTTGTAAAATGAATCCTCCTACCCTTAATGTTGAGGCTGGCTGTGGTCTTCTGATCTTCACACACACACGTGTAGTCGCCACTGTCTTCTGGTACAACTTTATTGATCAGGAGTTGGTTCACTGAAGCCTCCTGCTTCATCTGGTACTTTTCACCAGACTTCAGGACCTGCGTTCCCTTCTTCCACTCCACTGGGACTCCAGCCTTAGACAGCTCACACCGCAGAGTAACACTGGCTCCCTCCTCAGCCTCCTGACTCTGGAGCTTCTGTTTGAAGGCCACTGGTCGGGCTGAGCATGCGTCATATAGTTAGTAAGCGGCGTCAAACCAATGAAACAATTAGTCAATTAAAATGTGCATAGATAGTAAAACACACAAAACTATTTTTACTGCAGATGCAGTGAACAGATGCAGACATATACCAAATGTTGATCAGTGGTCTTTTACCCTTGATCTTGATGCTGGCTGCAGTCTTCTGGTCTCCACACACACAGCTGTATTCTCCGCTGTCTTCTGGCAGAGAGTTTTTGATCAGGAGGTCATTCCTGGAAGCCTCTTGCTTGATGTGGTACTTTTCTCCGGATTTCAGGACCTGCGTTCCTTTCTTCCACTCCACTTCCACTGGAACTTTAGACAGCTCACAGCGAAGAAGAATGTCAGCTCCTTCCTCAGCCTCGTGGCTCTTCAGTCTCTGTGTGAAGGTCGGCGGTGGAGCTGTGCAAGCAGGTTTGCATTATTAAACAAAACCAGGCAAAAGCGCTGGCTATTGTTGAAAAATGAACATGATATACCACTTATATCATGTAGATACTAGACTTAACCTTGAGATTAATATCAGTGTACTGTGTAAGTAGTATACTGCAGGTATACACTGTGTATCATTTTAATCAGCGATCATTGCCATCAGACTCAATCAGGAATCCTACCATGAACTTCCACCGTTGTAGATGTCTTCTGCTGCCCACACACACACGAGTACTCTCCACTATCTTCAACCTTCAAATTCTTAATCTGAAGCTCATAGGAAGTCTCCTTCTGCTTCATCTCATACTTGTCTCCAGCTCGGAGGATCTCTGAGTTTTTCAGCCACTGAACATCAGCAGCAGGTCTTGACAATTCACAGCAAAGTGTCACAGACTCCCCTTCCTTTTTGTCCTGGTTCTTGAGCTTTTCTTTAAAGATGGCAGGCAGGGCTACAACAAACGAAAGCATGACTTGATTATTTTGGAACGGTTCTTGCATTTGGAGCTGTGATGAAAGATTTGAAAGAAATACCAAGAAAATGACAACTAGAGGTAGAAATAACACCAAAGATAATCCTGGAATTACACATAAATGGGTGTGTCCAGTCTTTGGCAATAAGTAAAAGGCCTTTTAAACTGATACTCAGCTGGTCAAGGAGTCAAGGAGCGTGTGTGAACATACGAAGGGAAAAATAGCCAGCAGGTGTCAGTGTTTTACAACCTTGCTCATGCAGATTGAAAAGAAATCTTATACAAATTGAGATTCATTGTGAATAAATCAAGTTGGCTCCTCCATGACCTGGTTGATTGTTGGCCTGTAACTTCTGAAGGCTCCTCTCTGGTTAATGTGTCAACAACTGTCTTTTCTTTTGAGGATGTATTCCTACTTGATGATACAGCTGATACCTTTAGGAACAAGTGACACGGATACTTTCTGGTGTCCAGTTACAACAGAAATAGGGTCTGAGTCATCTCTCAGTATCAGTAAGTGAGTAGAAACAATGTCCAATGATAGCCAGTGACCTGCTCTAATAACGTCATGCAGTTATTATCATTTCCACCCTTTATCCTTCATTTCCTAAAATATGAAGAAACACAATAAATAAATATTCAATCACTCTTCTCCCATGAAGTTCAAAAGTGGAATCTGAACACATTCTCACCGTTGACTGTGACCATCGCCATGCTCTTGGCGGTACCCACATCACAAGTGTAGATGTCAGTGTCTTTTTCCTCCAGCTGTTTGATGGTCAGAGTTAACACTCCTTCCTTCTGGGACATCTCCAGTCGACCTCCAGCCTTCAGTTCCGTGTGACCTTTCAGCCATATGACCGTGGACGGTGTTTGTGCAGTCTCACATTGCAAGGTCAGGGAGCTCGCCTCATCTCCTTGGCTGTCCTTCAGAGCTTTTGTGAATGTATGAATTGGCTCTGTGAAGAAAAATCGTTTTTAAAAGTACTGTTGGATAGAAAACACGATTATCCCAACACCAGATGATTCCTGAACTGATCGCACCCTTGATATCGAGTTTGGCCTTGGTGGTTGCACCTCCAACAACTTCACAACTGTACTCTCCGGAGTCTTGAGCAGAGACATTGTGGACTATCAGCTTCATGACCTTGTCTTCTTGGATGATGTCATACTTCTGGCTCTTCGTTAGGGCTTTACCCTCCTTGGTCCACTTTACAGTTGAAGTAGCTTGTGCCACCTCACAGGTAAAAACAGCATCTTCCCCTTGAACTGCACAACTGTCCTCCAGTCCTCTTGACACTGATGAAGCTCTTCCTGCAATAAGTTTGTCACTGTTCATTTGTTCAGTCATTTAACCATTCATGACATAGTCTGTGTCCAAAATAACTTACCTTCAACTGTCAGCGTCGTCTTCGAGCTGAGGTCTTTAATAGTGAACGCCACCTCTCCAGCATCGGCTGGAGTGACGTCCATGATGGTCAGCATGTACTTACGTCCCTTGCTGTTTGCCTTGAAGCGGCCTCCATTTGTAATGGTTTGGCCATTGAGAGTCCAGAAGTACTCATCAGAGCTCTCACGAGATAAGATGCACTCGAAGCTACAAGTCTCTCCTTCGTTAACCTCAGCAGACTTCAGCTTCTTGGTAATTCCAATGCCGATTTCTAGGGCAGAGAACATAAATGTATTTTACAAAAAATCCAATTGCCCTGTGAATCGGATCATCAATGTATTCTAAAAGAGAACTGTACATACATCATGGGAACAAAACCAACCTCTTACTGTCACCATTGACTTTGAAACCTCAGTTCCGAGATCACAGCTGTACTCTCCAGCATCTTCCGTGGTTACATCCTTGATGATCAGTCCCAAAGACCGGCCCGTGTGAAGGAGCTCATACTTTGCGCCGGCCTTCAGAACGTTCCCCTCCTTCCTCCACGTGGGAGAAATTCTAGGCTTGGAGGCTTCACATGCCAGTGTTATCATGCCTTTTTCCTCTCCAACAACGTCGTCTAGAGACTTGAGGAACACGGCAGGCTTCTCTGGAGAGTGTTTGAGAATGCAAAGAATGACTGGAGGCTGGAATTGATTTACTGCTTTGAATGGTTTATGCATAAACACCGTCCTTCTCCTGAGGTTTGTGTTTGTCAGTGTAGTAGATTCTTACCTTTAACCTTGAGTGTGACGGACTCTTTCACTTTGCGGACTTGAACAGTGATTGTGCCCCCGTCTTGGGGTGCCAAGTTCTTCAGTGTGAGCTTGTGAACTTTTCCTTCGTGGGTTATAGTGTTGACTTCATTGGTGAAGAGCACCTTGTCGTTCAGAAGCCACTGTACCTCTTCATCTGCGTAGTTAATCTCACACGTGAAGGTCGCATCGCTATCTTCATCCACCTCTGTGTTGGCCAAGTGCTTGGTGATCTTTAAATCACGCACTGGACAGCAGAAACAAGACGTGGTGAGTCTACTTAAGAACCTCTGAAACCTTCTGCTATTCAAACGTTCAAACTGTACCTTCAATAGTGAGATGGCCTTTGGTCTCAGCAGGCCCAGACTGACAACGGTACTCTCCGCCGTCTTCCTCCTCCAGTGTCTGAATGGTAAGCTGAGCCCTTGTAGCATCTTGTTTCATGTTATACTTGTCTGATGCTGCCAGCGGTACCTGGCCTTTAAACCAACGGACATCTTTGGGCGGAGCAGAGAATTTGCAGGTGAGCATGGCTGAACTTTTCTCCTTCGCCTTCACGTCTTTGATGGGCTCTGCCACTTCGAGTGGACGTTCTGTACGTGAGGTACAAAGGGAAGCTGAGTTGAAATACATCATTCTGAATATAAATACTTTGTTACTGAGGACACGTCAGGTTCTACAGGGTCACCTTTGACTGTGAGCTGGGCTAACGACTTGCTCTTCCCAGCTGTAAACTGCACAGGTCCCGTCATTGATGCTTTGGTCTTTTTAAAAGTGAGACGGTGCATTGTGCCCTCTTTCTCCAGCTCAACGTCAGCGCTCTCCTGCACAGCAACTCCGCTGAGGGTCCATACAGGAGGTTTGACCAGCTCCACACTGATTTCAACTTCAAAGACCGCAGCAAATGGTTCCGTCACCTCGACTGAACTCATCTCCCTCACAATGCTTATGGCCTGTTCTGGAGGCGTCACAAAACAAGAAGAGGTTGGTTAGAGGTTGGTGAGGATTTCATTAGACATGAATATGCTGATTACAGTAAACAGATACGGCTCTGACTCCAAGGCTCAGACATCAGGGGAACCAGCTCTTTCAGCGTTTTTAAGACAAAGCTTCAAACATACGTTTTTGACACGCAACTGATGATAATGTCTTTTAATCATGTTGTTGTGAAACATTTTGAGCTGCAAGTGTATATGAAAGGTGCTGTACACATAAAGGTTATTATTATTATTATTACTACTACTGGAAAAATATACATCTCTGTGTGACCTTTTAGCTGTTCAGTGACAGTGCAGTTCTGAAAAATGATAATGATAATAAAAAAATCTTTGGGGTGCGGTTAGGCTGGAGCTGATCTCTTGATGAGTTCATCACAGGTCACACTAAAATAAATATCCAAAAGAAAAAATCTAAATCCAAATCCAAATACACACTCTAGCTTATTATCCAAAGCCAAACTCACCTTTTAAATCCAAATTACTGCAAAATATTTCATGCAGTGCATCTCACTCAGTTATGGTCGATGTGAGTCCTCTGCAGGGATTAGTCTTGTCCTTTTCAAAGTGTTCGATACATCTATTCTGTACTTACTGCCTGTTTTCCCCGGTTGAAAATAGCAAAAATAACAGAAGGAAAAGAGGAGAAACTGTTTGTCGATGTGCAACAAGGTTTTGTGCGTTTCTACCTCACATAATTAAATATTCCTACAAAAGGTGAGTAATTTACTAGTTCAGGCTTGTTACCCCATGGAACAGAAACACGCCGACATTTGTTCAATTAGTGCATAACATCTGCAGAGAACAGATATAGACAGGTACCTCATTGGCTGGGAGTCTGATGGCTGCTCAGTGTCCAGTTATTAAACTACAACTCACAACCTAACACTGAGCTCACAGTCTCCATATATCAGCTGCTAGTTTGTTACCTTCCACAAGCAGTTTACAGGATGTCCTGTCATCACCAGCGTCACAGGTGTACGAGTCTTCGTCCCCACAGTCGACATCATTGATGGTGAGTTTCCGGTACACGTCTTCACTGTTAATCTCATACTTCTTGCCCGATTTCAGCTCCGTCTTGTTCTTGAACCACTTCACTTTGGCACTGGCGCGTGACACTTGACATTCCAGATGACCACGGTGCTTATACATTGCTATCTTATCCCTGAGTTTCTTCACAAACTTGACAGGAAGCTCTACAGCGAGAGTAAGACCGAATCAGTGCTATAGCCAAGTGCAATACTGGACAGCAATTTCTATAACTGATGTGACCCATGTATTTTTTGTGCGTAAGATAAAGCAGAGCGCTAAGCATTGTATGAAATCTGAATTTTTAACTATAAAACTAAACGTCTTCATGCGTAGAAAGCTGGATCATATGGTAAACTGATATAACGTAAGTTATTGAAGCTGTACAGACTTAATATGAAAAGAAACTAAACTTCTCCATGTCAGTGGAATGATGGTGATATCGATGTTCGACGCTGCATTGTGTGCATATTCCCATCGCCATCAGATCTCAATGAGGCACAACAGTATAAATGCACGTTGCAATTGGATTTTCATCAATTGATCCGTTTGCTGCAGTTTATCCTGGAAAAGTGTCAGCTACAAAATTACAGTTTACACTAACTTGGTCTTGTATGTCTGTCTATGAATGAATGAGTTATAAAAGTACATGTATAAAGTCCTAATCACTCTGTCAAAAGACATTGTGCTCATCCATTTGCAACATTGCATTGCCACATATTAGTAAACCGATCCATGCAACAATCACACCAGTTTGATGTACCTTTGACTTTAAGTCTTGCAGTTGAAGATGCTTTCTCAGCTGTAAATTTGACCTCACCCATGTCCTCTGGAGAAACACACTTAAACAGCAGCACATAGGTTCTGCCTGCGGTAAGACACAGACACCCTCTGGTAACAAGACCTTTCTACCTTTTTACTGTGATGATGAAATATTCAAATAGGACCTGTGGAACTGAATGAACTGTGGTTCTTTACCTTCTTGTCGCATCTTGATGTTGTCACTGACTTTCAGTTTGGTATCCCCCTTATACCACTGGCAGTCGACCTCATCGTGTGAGATTTCACAGACAAATGCGGCACTCTCCTTCTCCATCACCTCCACGTCCTCCAGCTTCTTCACAATCTTAATGTCTCTGGCTGCAGCACGGACACATTTTTACTTGACATGAAATATCGCAACTGTCCAAGAGATAATTGGTATTTGATGGATTTGTGTGCTTTCTGACTCGACATGATCGGTTCTTACCATGAACAGTGAGCTTGGCAGAGGTGTTGTCATCAGCAGTACGACAGACGTAGGCGCCGGCATCTCCAGGAGCACATTTGTTGATAACCAAGGTGCGTTTTCGGCCCAAGGAATGGATGCCAAAATTCTTCCCGGGTTTCAGCTCCACATCATCCTTAAGATTTTGCACCAGAGTTTCATATTTATTACACATTTACTCTATAGCCAAAGGCAGTTAGTTGAGTCATCAGTATCTGGCTACTCACCTTAAACCACTGAACATCTGCATTAGTTCTGGACACTTCACATTCAAAAGTAACCTTCTCCTTCTCAGGAACACTGATATCCATAATGGGCATAGAGATCATGGCAGGAGGTTCTGTAGAATTTAAACAAAAAATAACACTGGAGGCCTCAGCGAGGACCCTTTGTGGTGAAAATAATGGACAAAGAGCAGACGACGTTTACCTGTGACAATCAACTTGCCAGATGTATGGACCCCATCTGCTTGGAAGGCTAAAGTTCCTGCGTCCTCTCTCTTCAGATTGGACAAGGTCAGAGCGTGCTTCTTTCCGAGAGCCGTGATGCGGCAGTTGGGTCCCGCCTTTATCTTTGCTCCATCCCTGGTCCAGGAGCCTTCAACATCCGCCTGACTCAGTTCTACCTCAAGGGTTATCGTCTCTGTTTCACTCGCCTTGGTTTCCGTTAGCCCCTTTATTACCTGGACTTTCTTCACTGCAGAGAGGAGGGAATGTTTGTTATGGGTCAAGCAAAGCATTTCACTTCTAACTGAACCACATTAATGGGCTTTCTTTCTCTCAGGGTTATGGTGTGTGCTTCGACACTTACCCTCCACGCTGAGTTTGGCCTGGGTTTTGTCATCCAGGGTTTCACAGGAGTAGATGCCACGGTCGGCACAGGTCACACTCGTAAAGACCAGAACCTGCTTGGCTGCGTCGATTCGAATCTCAGTGTTTCCCGTAGGATGCAACACCACGCTGTTCTTCATCCACTTGACTTCATCTGACGGCTTACTAAGCTCCACCTCCAGCTTCACTTCACTCTGCTCCTCGACTGCCAGGTCCTGGAGCTTCTTCTTGAATGTCACTGGCTCACCTGTCAGAGACAAGAGGAGAGGAGATGAAGGGAAATGTGATACTCTGTCATCACTAACAACTAATCTCTTTTCTTACGTTGTACTTGGAGTGTGGCTTTGCAGCATTTGCCTTCTGCATCAACACTAATCTCTCCCGCATCGCTCTGGGCGACGGAGACGATGGTGACTGAGTGACTGCTGCCACCATGGTCTAGCTTATACTTAGGGCCGACAGCGATGGGCACGCTGTTATGGAACCACTTAACATGGGCATCTGCTGGGGTGACGGCGCACTTGAAAATGGCATCCTTTCCTTCTGTCGCAGCCACATTGTTCAGTTTGGCTGTCAGCCGCACAGTTCTTGTAGCTGAAAGGCAGAGGGGACATTAAACGGAGCAAAATATAGATGAAATTAAACTTTCATTTAAGATCACTGTTTGTATTCTTCTTAGTGGAAAGAAGTTCACTGACCACAGAACACGCATACACATACCTCTGTCATGTGGGATCCTTTTGCTTTTTGTGATACAGTATATTGTCTTGTACTTTACTTTATATAACATGTTTAATTCAATTTTTTTGTTGCAGCTACTTTTTTAGCTTGGCATTTAATTTTTTCTTGTTTTTAGGTACATATTTGGTCTGTTCTATTTGATGTGCGTCTTGAAGGCTTTTAACACTGTTTTAGTGTATTTGATCGAATTCGATTGATTTGATCATTCATCTCTGTTTTTCATATATAATAATGTTTCACCTGCTGTTCTTTGCCTTTGCTGATGTAGCACTATGCATTGCCCTGCTGTGTAAAGGTTTATCCAATTTTATCTTAGTGCTGAATAACGCATGTAAGTTCAGCAATCGTTTGTTAATATCACATTTATTTTATTAAAATATAAACCGCTAATAGTATTTAAACAAGTAGTTACCTTTAGAGGAGATTTTAGCAGAGGTCTTATCATTTTTGCATTCACAACTGTATTCGCCTTCATCTTCTTTGGTCATGCCGTTCACCGTGAGACTCCGCCTTGGACCATCAGTCCTAATACAGAACCGGCCTCCAGGTTTGATCTCAGAGCCATCGCGGCGCCAGACAACATCCCCTGAGGCTTGGTTTAACTCGCATATCAAGCTCAGCGTGCCCTCCAGCTCCACGGTAGTGGCTTTTAACGGGACAACAAACTTCAACGCTGGCTCTGCAAGGAACATATCGGAGTTATGGACCGCAAAAAAATGCAAAAAACAAAATGTGTGTAACATTTGTAGAAACACTGACTTACCTTTAACCTGAACTTTGAATTCCAGTCTGTCATCAGCAGTTTGACAAGTGTACATTCCACTGTCTTTGGATTCGGTGGATTTAATGATCAAAGTACGAGACAGGCCCTCTTTTTTCATTTCATACTTGCTGCTCTGCTTTAGTTCCATACCATCTCTAAACCACCTCACACTACTATCTGTGGTCAGTTCTGTGGTCAAAACAAAGTTTTCGCTTGCTTGGACAAGGCATGTGTCTTTGACAGCCCTCTTCTGGAACATGGCAGGTGCATCTACACAGACAAACATATTTTGGTGTGGGGAAATAAAATGCCAGGGAAGAATGGAGCGTTCACCAAAAGTATATTGGAGTGTTATTTACCTGTCATCTGCAGCTTGAACACCAGCTTCTCACTACCAGCTTCACATGTGTATTCCCCAGCATCTTTTTTATCCACTTTTTCGATCACCAGCTCTCGACTCCTACCCTTTGTCTCCATGTGGATTGCTGCGCTGGAAGTCAGCAGTTTGCCATCTTTGTACCACTTGACCTCAGTTTTTGAGTCAGAGACCTCACAGCTTAATGTGGCTTTCTTGGAGAGAGTAGCTTTCACATCCTTCTTCACTGACTCCTTGTTTGAGAAGCTCGCTGGAGCCTCTGTGGAGCAAATTTGGAGAATGATGAATCAACAAAATCTATGATATGAGCATCAGCAGCGATCTGACTGAATAAGTCAACACACAATTGTTTAAATTAAGATATTTAACATTTCATGATCCTAATCCCCCCTCTCACCTTCCACGTGTACTTTGAAGGCCAGCTTCTCGTTCCCTGCCACACAGGTGTATTCTCCAGCATCCTTCTTCTCCACACTGTCAATCACCAGCTGGCGACTCTTACCTGTTGACTCTGTGTGTATTGTCTTGCTTGTGCTAAGCAGCTTTCCATCCTTGTACCATTTCACTTCTGTCTTGGAATCAGACACTTCCCAGCTCAGCGTGGCTTTCTGAGAGGGAGCGGCTTTGACCTCCTTCTGAACTGATTCCTTGTTGGAGAGAGCTGACTTGGGCTGAACCTCTGTGGTGACAAAGGGGATAATGGACAATAATATACCGCTTTAATCACACCACAACTCTTTGAAGACTACCAGGTAGCCAACTTCTTTCTATCTTGCAGTACTTTGGACCACAGGACATTCAGACACGGATATTCTGATATTATAAGAATGAAAATACATTTTTTTGCAAAGGAGTCTTTTAACTGAACTGACAAAAACTACCACTGAAGACATTCATATCACTAGAGAGGGGACGATACAGTAAAAGTAGATAGTTCAAACATACTACAAGTATGTATTTTTAAATGATCAGTGTTTATGCATTTCATTTTTGCAGCAGCGGCGTAAAAGGAATTACATATTCTAAGTCCTCTGCATGCAGTTAAAATGTGCTAATCTCAATTTATCATTTATTAATCCTCACCTTCCACATGTAGTTTGAAGACCAGCTTCTCAGTCCCTGCCACACAGGTGTATTCTCCAGCATCCTTCTTCTCCACGCTGTCAATCACCAGCTGGCGACCCTTACCCTTTGACTCTGTGTGTATTGTCTTGCTGGAGGTCAGCTGCTTACCATCTTTGTACCACTTCACCTCCATCTTGGCATCAGATACGTCACAGCTCAGAGTGGCTTTCTGGGCGAAACCGGCCTTCACCTCCTTCTGAACGGATTCCTTGTTCGAGAAGGCCGTCTTGGTTTGAACCTCTGCAGAGACAGGGATCGAGGATCTTCAAACTTTGGATGAGTTAACTGGACTGTGGAGGTCGACATGAACAAACTTCCTAAAATGTTTTCTCTGGATACAGATGCTTCACACTTTTTTTTCAATCTGGATTAGACAACAGCACTTGTTCACCCACCTGCCACTTCGAGTTTGAAGACCATCTTCTCACTTCCAGCCTGGCAGGTGTATTCTCCAGCATCCTTCCTCTCCACATTGTCAATCACCAACTGACGACTCTTCCCCTTCGACTCTGCATGCAGTGTTTTGCTGCTGGTCAGCAGCTTTCCATCCTTGTACCATTTCACCTCTGTCTTGCTATCTGCCACCTCACAGTTAAAAGTGGCGTTCTGTGACAAGGTCGCTTTCACCTCCTTCTTGACAGACTCTTTGTTGAAGAAGGCTGACTGAGCCTCTGAAGGAGACGGCGGGGATAATATCAGGTGAGCTTACGGCAGAGCACCAAATAAAAAATGACTACTGCAGGATGACGGTGTGCTGGCCTACCTCCGACATATATCTTGAAAACCAGCTTTTCAGTCCCGGCTTCGCAGATGTACTCCCCAGCATCCTTCTTCTCCACGCTGTCAATCAGCAGCTGGCGACTCTTTCCCTTCGACTCTGTGTGTATTGTCTTACTGGAGGTCAGCAGCTTGCCATCCTTGTACCACTTCACCTCCTTGATGGAATCAGACACGTCACAGCTCAGAGTGGCTTTCTGGGAGAGAGTGGTTTTCACCTCCCTCTGAACTGAGTCTTTGTTGACGAAGGCAGGCTGGGACTCTGGATGAAGTTCAAATCAGAAATGTCGTCATTTAAGACTAAACTGCCATTACAGTAGAAACAATATAACGTTCATGATGATTTAAAGAAATATAATCAAATATTCCGTAACTTGACTGATAAATCCTACCAGACACAAATATCTTAAAGACCAGCTTTTCTCCTCCAGCTTCACATGTGTACTCTCCAGCATCGTTCTTCTCCACCTTCTCAATCACCAGCTGCCGTGTATTGCCTTTGGTTTCAGAATAGATTGTCTTACTGGGTATCATCTGCTTGCCATCTTTGAACCATTTCACCTCTGTCTTGCTATCAGACACGGTGCAACTAAGAGTGGCTTTTTGGGAGAGAGTGGCTTTCACCTCCCTCTGGACTGACTCCTTGTCTGAGAAGGCAGCTTGAGTTTCTGACGGAAGAAGTTTCCAGTCAGTCACTCTGCAGTGTGTGGTCTAATGCTGAGTATAGCAACACAAAATAATACGAATAATACCTTTTATCTTGACGTGGAATGTGACTTTGTCCGCTGCTGTCTCACAGGAGTAATGCCCTTCGTCACTTTTCTTAGCGTTCTTGATGATGAGTTTCCTTTGAGTACCTTTGGAGACGATGATAGTTCTTTGGTCCTCAGTGATCTCCACTTGATCTTTTCTCCACACAACGACTGCACTTGCAGGAGAAACCTCACAGCTCAACTCGAGGTCTCCTTTCAGGGATGTTGACAACCCCATGGGACCTCTGGCCTTGTTCAGGAATTTAGCAGGTTCGTCTAAAAAAAAAGAGAGAGAGTGATGACAAGGTATTTAAATGTATTAAGTATTTAATTGTATTTTCAGTCTTCATTTTATGGGTTTTCAGAACAGGGTGTATGTATAAAGATTGAGAGTTGGTAGCACAAATGGTTCAGGTGACCATATGCTGTCAGCGATGTGATTTTTGAGAATTTAAAGTTGTAGTGCTACAAGTCAAATCAAGTCAGATTTTATTTGTATTGTGCTAATAGAGAACAACGGTAATCTCATGATGCTTAGGATATTAACCAGTTCTAATAGAAACCAAACTTGCACATGAGCAGCCCTTAGCAACAGAGATGAGGAAAAACTTCCGTCTGCAGGTTACAGGTTCTGCATGTTGTATGTGGAGCCCACTATATTATTTACAGGCTGAAGTTATCCCACAATGAAAGAAAAGAGAAATACATCACTAAAACAGTACATGTGGGTGCAAATGATCTTGATGGGGATACTGTACCTTTAAGAGTGAGTTGTAGGGACATTTTGTCATCAGCTAAAACACACTGGTAGACGCCCACGTCTTCCTCCGTAACATTGTGTACCATCAGGATCCTCTTGCGGTCAGTGATCACAGATTCATATTTCTTACCCATTTTTAACTCACGCCCGTTTCTCATCCATACCACCTGGAAGAAACAATTTTTTCACCGGTATTTGGTAAGTATTTGTTATCATGACATGAAGGTAGCTTCGAAATTGCCATTACAAGTGTCTGTCCAAATAAGTAGGTGTGTCATCATATTTAAACCAATGACCAGTTACCATTTATAAAGGTAATAAGATATGTTTCAACAGAAATTTCTCCCCAAAATGACCCTCAGCACTATAAAACAAAAAACAAAACAAAGGAAAACAACCAAAAAATAGAGCAACATTCAAAGGTAATGCTGGTGTGTTGCCACAAACCTGTGCATCATAATCTGACACCTCTGCAGTCAGCTGAGCAGTGGCCTGGGCACCGCACGTCACCACGTCCTGCTGATCGGACTTATTAGTGAACCTAACAGAGGGGGCTGACAACAACACATCCGAGATCTAAGTATCCATGGATTTAGAGGCTTTGTTGGTAGTTTGAGTTTGTTCAACGGCATACCGTTCACAGATAAGACGCAACTGGTCTGCGAGCCCCCACCAACAAACTTGACCTCGGCTCCGTTCATTTCCATGGTCACAACTCGTATGAGCAGAGTGTGTACGTTCTTGGACCTGGTGATGAGGTAGTCGGCTCCACTACGCAGGAGGCGGCCGTTTAGGGACCAGAAGCCGGAACAAACGGCAGACAGTTCCACAGAGACGGAAAACTCTTCACCAGTGACAGCGGTGCTGTTCATAAGGCCTTTCCTGATTTCTGCAGTGGGTTCTGAAGAAAGAAAATGAGAAGATGGCTTGAAGCAGCCTGAAAAGACTGTATGGTGGCATACAACAAGATCATTCGGCTTACCGAGGTAGAAGCTCCCAGGAACATCTAGGTAAGGACTCTGACCGAAGTCGTTGGTAGCAGAGATACGGAACTGGTAGCTGGCCTCCTCAGTGAAATTACTGATGACGATCTCTGTTGAGACAATTGTTTCTCCAGCATTGCACCTTTGCCATGTCTGAGTGCCAACCTTCCTCTTCTCCACAATGTAGCCTTTGATAGGCACAGGGCGGTCACTGTCAGGAGGAGACCACTGGATGGTGACAGAGGAGTCAGTCTTGTTCTGCACCACAGCCTCAACCGGGGGATCAGGAGGATGTTTCCTTGCAGCTAAAGTAGAAAGTGCGATGGTCAGGCTGTGACATTCATGAATGTACTCAAAACTGGGGTTGAAACTTGATGGTGCACTGTGCAACCACCGTACCACATGCTGCCACTGCTGCTGGCCAGAAAGGTGAAGATTTTCATAAGTTAGCGCAAAAACACAGCCATTCAAGCACGAAAGTCAAATGTGGTCAGACAGACGCCAGTCAGTCTCACCAGTGACGGAGAATCGAGTAGACGTTTTGCAGTCTCCAGCCACAAAAGCCACTTCTCCAGAGTCATCTGCCTGACACTCTCTAATCGTGAGGGTGTACTGTCTGAGAACACAGGCGATGGAAATGCGAGAATCTTCCTTCAACTTCTCGCCGTTGCGGGTCCAGTACACATCAGGGTAGGGATGCTCCAGCTCCACACAAAAGATGACAGTGTCACTAACAGGGACGACGGTCCTCCGAGGGAGCTTCTTAGTGATGTTTCCTACGGTACAGGAGGAAGTAGGATTGCGTTACTTTAATACATGCATGAATAATTTCTGGATATTTTATCAAAATTGTAAAATGTCCTGAAAGCATTTTAAAAAGGCCTGTCATACCCAGGACAGTGAGCTCTGCCACAGTGCGACTGCCCTCTTTCATCTCACAGATGTAAACGCCGTCATCATTGGTGGTAACGTTGTGTATGGTGAGACGACGCAGGGTGCCTTCTTCTTCCATGCGATACTTTGTGTTCTGCTCCAGACGGGTTTCCTCCATGAACCAGTTGGCCTGGCTGATGCTGAGCGGCACCTCGCACGTCAGCGTGGCTGATGTTTTCTCTTGTACCTCCACATCTTTCAGCTTTCTCCTGAATGGCACTTTGGGCTCTGACACAACAAAGAATATCACATTAGACGACCACACAGAAATTAAATACACCCTGCTGCAGGTATTTTAAAATACTACTAATTTGGGATTTATTTCATTTTCATCTGAGCTTAAAGTAGTGTGATTTTAACTTATAATTAATGCACAACCATGGAATGGAAAAATTATAATTCACACTATATGTGTGTGTTATGACTGAATTTCAGACCACATTAAATAGGTTGTGATCGATTTTGGAACATATTTGAGAACACACCACAAATAAGAGTTACTGCTAGCCTCAAGTACTTTGAAACTGAGCAAACAGTTGTAAAACAGCGCCTCAGGACTCCTCTTTGAGTTATGGGCTATGGGCAAACTGGCTTCACTAAATCACTCGACAAAACATGAATGTCCTCATATAATGTACAATGGAATGTCATATAATGATATAATGTTATAATGTACTACACACACCTTATTTAAACACCATGAACAATGAATTTGTTATCAGTGTGCACATGTCATAGAGTAGTACTGGCTGAATGCTAAAGCAACAGATATAAAATAAATATACTTGATAAAAAACTTCCATCTCCTGGCACAAAAAATGTGGTCCAATAAGAATGAATGGTAATTAACTCATGTTGGCCCATATCCCCCCCAAAGGGAATTCACGGCTGCAGCAGTAGCAACGTGCTCCAGTAAGTGACAGATCATCTGAGCAACTGTGAACTTCTCATAACCAATAATAGAAAATAGATGCAACATTACACCCTCCTCCTGGAGGAAGGTGCTGGTCGTGAAAAGTCCCAAAGATATTCAGACATTTAAATGACACTTTAGCACAGTGATTGGGACGCGCTCTGATGTCTGCAGTTGCCAACAAATGAGTTTCTGCCAGCACATGAAGTTCTACATAGCTTATTCCTCTGTGCCAAACACCTGCACTGGTTTCACTAGTGAACACAAACACCAGGTGAAATGAACTTAATCACAATAACAGTCAACGTTAAGGTACCAACGGCTTGTATCTGAACAGTTAAATAACAAATAATTTAAAAAGAATATGACCGCGACCCACATTCACACGGACTGACAATTCAGAGTGACTCATCAACCTTAGCATGCTTTTAGTGATGGGATGAATCCAGAGTACCTGGAAAGAACCCACACAGATAAGAGGAGAGCATGCAAACTCAATACAGAAAGACCCCCAGGCCAAGAATTGACCCAGGGACCTCACTGAGATGGTGACACCACTGCTCCACCATGTTGTCCTTACTCAGTATCTTGAGTTTTTTAAAATCATTTTTGCTTTGTTAAGAGCCCAAAACCTAAAGTCATGGAATTTGGAGAAGAAGAAAAAAAGACCTGAATTTGTTTATTGCATTGGACAAACAAATGTGTAAGTTTGTGTGTTCTGTTGTTAAGTGGCTGCTGTACATAAATATGTAGTTGAAGCACCGTACCACATTCATTTAGTGTGTTCATGTGAAAAATCAGTGTATTCTAAGAATTCTTACCTTTGACGGTTACCAGCACAGCGCTGTAGGTCTGCCCAGCCATGTTGGTGGCATTGCAAGTGTAGAGACCATTGTCACTCTGCTTACAGTACAGTATTTTGAGGATGAAGTTCTCCGCATGGTCCTCGTAAATGACGTGCCTGCGACCCTCGCTGATGTTTGATCCGTCCTTCCTCCAAATAATGTGGGGTTTGGGGTGACCTGTCACGAAGCAGCTGAGTTTGGCATGTTTGCCCTCAGTCACTGTGCAGGTACGAGTGAATACACCTTTTGGCAGCCTCGCCAGCGCAAATGATTTGATCTCATGCTCTTGACTGAGAGAGCTCAAACCATCTGTGATGCTGCCAGTGGAGACAGAAGAAACTGAGGAGGTGCCGTCTTCGGTGCGATAGACAGAGATGTCCTTCTTCATCTCTTCTTTGCGTTTTTGGAGGTGAGAGAGGAGGGAGGTGTTCTTGTCTGCAGACAGCAGGTGGGAATCCTGGGTATCGACAACAAGAGTTGCAGCAGCATGCGCACGGCCCACAGTGTTCTGGACCCTGCAGGTGTAGGTGCCGCTGTCCAGGTTACGTACACTCTGGATCCTTAAGGTACTGCTGTCGCTGTCGGAGACAACCTTGATGCGATTGGTCTCCCCCAAGTAGCGCCCATCCTTTTCCCAGTCGAAGTTGGCCTCAGGGTAAGCTGCGACGCGGCAGTGGAAAACAACATCACCGCCCAATCCCACTCGAGCAGAGGAAGGCTTCATCATGAAAACAGGGGCCCTTTGAGCCATCTCTGTTGGTAGGGCCACTTTGAGGGTGACAGCGGCATACGCCTCCCCGATTACATTCTTGGCCCGACACATGTACTGGCCGCTGTCTTCCAGCGCTAAGTCATAGATGGTCAAACGGTACACATCTCCATCTTCCACGGTCTTGAAGCGGCCCCCAGATATCAGCTTTAGCTTTTCCTTTTCCCAGGTGATCAGTGGGGTTGGGCTGCCCACAATAGTGCAGCTCAAAGTGGCATCCTTTCCAACACACACAGAGAATGCCTTTGGGCGAGTGAGAAACCTGGGGGCTCCTCCAAACAAATTTGGATCCATTGTTTTTTCCTAAAGTCAGAGAAAAGGTGAATATTACAAAACTATAGAAGTCACAAAACGATTCAGCATTTCAAATAAGCAACATTATTTGGGCTTTTTTTGGTTTGTTTAGTTTTATATAAAATAACATTCTTCCCAATTCGTGGGATGCCTGTACACCTGTAGGTGTACGCTGTATACACGCAAAGACACAAACCTAACTTTCTGTCAATTCAGAGAACAGTCACCTATCAGTCGACAGGGACATTACCACACTATGGTCTTGAGCTCCGAGGAATGCTACACCACTAATCATGCCAAGTTTCCTTAAATTATAGATGAGCTTTTCTGGCATTGTACCAAAAAAATATTGCATCAAAGCCTGAAAGACTGACCCTACTAGTGACATCTAGTGGTCAGGTGCAATTATAGCAGCCACCAACTTCCAGATATTTATAATTGATACGACTGGTTTGTGCTGTGAAGTGAGATAACAGGTTTTGAACTTTCACATTTTTGAGGGATGACTGAATGTAGCAGCGCCAAAGATTCCAACCAGTCACCTCACTTCCAGTGTTTCATTGTGACATATAAAGCCTCAAACATCATTGGTCACATGATCACAGAGATTTCATCAAGCCTTGGCAAAGCATTTTAAACCTTCTTCTTCTTCAACAGCGTGAAACAGGCTTCGGAGACTCAGTGTCAAACTTCCCATCTCTGCCGTCAATTCCTACCAAAGCTTCTCTGGAGTTTGGAATTTCATTCCATTGCATCAAAAACCTCCTATTACCGATGATAATATATTCAAATATATTTGATTAACATTTTATTCACATTTATTTCTACCATGACACCTAACAGTGTGTATAATATACAGTATATTGCAGCCAGCTACATATAATAAAGAAACCAGCTCAAATGCACCAAACCTATTATGAGATATGACAGTTTGCTTTGTGCCATCTAAAAATATGTTGCGTTATGAAAATAGACATAAAGCTATATTCACAACTGGCACTTACAGTGTCAGTGAGCATATCACTGTCATGGCTCATTCAAGAGTAACTTACAAAGTAATCAAACTTCTCTGATTGTAGCCTAATCAGCAGGAGAGCAGTTCAGCACAACAACAACAAACCAATAGCCCTGTAAGAAGGTCAAATAAAGCAGATATGTGCCTTTCAAACACTGACATTTGGCAGCTTTTGTCACCTCTGCTGCCTGAACTGCGCGTCCCCAAAAATAACCTCAGCTGTCAGACCCCGTCTCTGTCATTGCCATTTGTAGAAGCGAAGGGGAACATCAGCTGCCTGATAAAGCTTCCTCTTCACCAACGACAGTGTATTATTTCCCTCACCTTTAAAACTATGCTGGAATCCAATGACAAATGTGTGCTGATGGGAGCGCCCAGGCAAGTGAATAATAGCATATTGTTAGCCTGAAACTAACTCAAAGTATTAGTGATGGCTGAACGTTACAGGTGGAGCTACAGTCATTTATGAATCTATCCATACACATTTCAACTGAAATGAAGTTAAAACATTCCTGTAAGTTAGACGACCAGGTCCCATTATTTATATAACACTAAGAGATTAATAACTTTTTAGTCAAATGTTATTTTTTTTCACCTTGAGTCTTCAGCCACTCAGGTAAAACGGGCGCCGAACCATGTGGACTGTCACCTCAGCTGGCTTCCAGATGGACAGTATCCAGAATTTGTTTTATGTTTTTTTTTTCTGTTTGTTTTTAAATCCCACCAGCAATGTCCTCTTTGTGCTCAAATATCCTTGAAATGGTTGTAAATTCAGGGTGGAGGGACATCCCCCAGTATCCTGCAGTGGGCGGTTGACGAGACTTATTTTCCTTTCTTCTGCGGTACCTCATGATGCCAGATAGCTGACATGCCTATTTTGGCCCAGCCTCCTTTCCAAAATAGACTTGTCATTTACCGTGGGGAAAGGAGATAGCCTGTTGGGGAGGAGAGCAGTCTGGCCTGGCCTCTGCTGGGCTGCACACAACACACCACACACTAACTTTACAACTTGCATACATGTTTTCCACCTGCAAAGTGCAACCCTATTCTCTAAAGATCCGTTTGAATCTAACAGACACATTTATTTTTGTAGCACATCACTTACTTATAACATCTGAACAAGTGTAAAAGTCAGATTTTATTTGTATAGCAGCAGTTATCTCACGATGCAGCAAGTATGCGCCAGTGTATCCACAGTAAATGTAAAATACAGCTTGTTTTATATTTTAATTCATGCAAAATGTATACTGATTTGACATCTATGACATTTGTTTCTAACCTATATAAATCATTTTCAGTTTTACACTGTTTTATGTAATATACAATATTAATTGTTATTTCAAACTTGTAAATAAGAAAAAAGAAATACAAAAGTATGCATAAAAAAATTGTACTTTACATATTTGATTCGTTTTTAAAGTTACAGTACTGACAAGTAATTCCAACAAAAATTAAGGAAATAATGTGATATGCATATGATAAATACCATGCTACTATACTAAATATGAGGGAATGGAAACACATAAACAACACAGTGTAACTCCAAGTCAATCTCACCTCTGTGAAATCAACCTGTCCAGTTAGGAGGTAACACTGATTGTGGATCAGTTTCACCTGCTGTTGTCCAAATGGAACAGAACAGGTGGAAATGAGAGGCATTTAGCCTATAAAAGAATGGTTCTGCAGGTGGTGACCACAGATCGTTCCTGTTCTCATCCATTCTGGCTGATGTTTTGATCACTTTTGCAGTTTGTCAGTGCGCTCATCTGTCGAGGTACCAGGAGGCAGTGTTTACCTACAGAAGTTGCTCAGCTCATTTAGGATGGAACATCAGTGCAAGCTGTGGCAAGAAGGTTTGTTGTGTCTCTCACTGCCCAGAGCATAGAGGAGATACCAGAAGACAAGCCAGGTGCCATTAGAACCAACCCCCCAGCACAACTACTACTGCTTTGTGTGCAAAGCAGCAGCAGTAAACTGCAAGTTTACTCACTGGACGGAAGTTAGGCAACAGGTGAAGAGGAGTTGTTCAGCAAACCGTCGAAAGTTTGGAGATACTTCAGATTTGGTAAGAAAGAAGATGGAAAAGTTGACAGGACATCTGTGATTCACTGTGCTGTCAGTAAAGGTTAATCAACAGGGAGGTGTGTTAAATGTTCCTTGTATTGTGTTGAATGGTTTTCAATTGTATCAACTCTAATTGCATTGTATAAATTGAAATTGTGGTCAACTAATGAATCCTGAGTAGGGGTATCATTAAAGTACCTTATTAAACATATTTTTTACGCATGGGTTCATTTTGTTTTGATTTAGTTTTACATTTTTATAGTTACAGTATATTCTCTACCTTATTTAAAAATGACCTTTTGCCGTTGTCTTTGCTGCTGTATCTCTGTATTCACCTTCTTTAAGAAACTTATTTTCTAGTCTTTCCTCATCTCTGCCTCTGTTGATAAAAAGGCACATTAATACTTTGCATGTGAACATCCTCTAGGTGGCGATGTTGGTAAACAGCAAATCTTAAACCATGTACATGTTTGCATGCACCCTCACTTACAAAGAGCACAGGATGTCAACAAAAGCTGCTGACATCCTGTGCTCAGACCTGAAACATATGTGCACAGAAGAGGATGTCAAAGAAACCGAAGAGTGTGACAAGGACATAAGTCACGATTTTTGTCATTTCAGTTAAAACTGGTCAAATACAACGTGGAATCCAATGTATTTGCCACTGGCTCCACACAGTAAATGAAATAAAAATGGGATTATTAAAGAAAGTGTCTAAATAAAATAAGTAAAAACACAATAAGATACAGAGGAGTGCATGATGTTTGCATGTAAAGTGACCGTAGCAGTTCTGAAGTATACATTTTTTTATGTCGTGGTGGGGTTTACTGAGAGTTTGAGTCTTATTGCAGTAGGAAAGCGCCTGGATGATCTCCTGCGAAGGCAGCGGTACCGTCTGAGGACAGAAGGATGAACACTGGTTGGACTCTATGACTGGTGGCATTTGACAGGCAGCGGCTGTGGTCGATGTCCTTGATGGAAGTGAGGGGAGTGCCAGTAACCTTCTGTGAGGCCTTCACCACCCTCTGCGGGGCCTTTTGGTGTGAGGCAGTGCAGCTCTCATTCCAGATGGTGATGCAGTTAGTCAGTTTGTTCTCCTCTCCGTGCCCCTGGAAGGTGATGTGCTCTCCTTACCCATATCAGACAGTGCAGCCGCTAGTGTGCTTTCTTCCTCAAGGCAGATGTGTGCCAAGTTAGGTCAGTTCACTGGAGATGTGCACACTTGATGCTCTGCTCTCCACAGCAGCGCCTCATATGGAGAGAAGAGTGGGTAGAGCCGGTTCCTCCTGAAGTCAGCAATGATTTCCTAATGACATTCAGGTCCAGGTTGTCGGTGCACCAGCCCACCAGATGTTCCACCTCCTGTCTGCATGCCAGCTCCTCTCCTCATTGTCCTGGATGAACCACCACTGTGGTCGTCCGCATACTTAGGGGTCATCAGGGTGAAGAGCAGTGTGACATAAATGATGGAAAAAAAGAGGAACACGAAAGGAGTTGAAGCTAACATGCAGCCCTGATTTGCAAGCGACTGAATTAGAAGTGAAAAGTACAAGACTGAAGCAATCTAACCCTTTTCCTTCAGCCCTGTTTGCAACACAAAAACTGGCCTTGTTTGGCTGGATACACACAAAAAAAGAGGTGGTTTGGTTTATGGGTGAGCCCTTGTTTTAGTTGATGTCAAAAACCACCTCTGGTTAAAATGCTGCCTGAACCCCATATTTCTCCTGATGCTCATCTGTGTGTGTGTGTATGGGTGTATAAGGCTTCATTGTAAAGCGCCTTGAGTGCCGTAAGAGCGCTATAAAAATGCAGCCATTTGTTATGAAAGGATACACTGACTGGTGATCACGGACTGAAAGAAGCTTTCTTCCGACTGTTGACACAAGTGGTGTCACAAGCTGCTCATGACTCAATTCAAATGTGAAACACTGGTGGGAGTAAATTCATGTAGTGCACAGTTTACCCTCAACAAACTGGGAAAACAATGAATGAAACACAGCTTAAATGTGGTAAAGATGTATTATTTACATATTGTACATTGTGCAGACAATGTACAATATGTAAGTAAAGAAGTTTTGATGATTAAAAGTTTGTGTACATTTTTATGTAGTCATTCTACAGTTTCAACAACTGTCGAAGAACCAATGTTCGTTCATTCATCTTCTCTGGGTCACGGCTGTGCTGGAGCGGATCCCAGCTGTCAACGGGCGAATGGAGGTGGGAGGAAGCTGGACCTAGGACCTTCTTACTATATGGTGACAGTGCTAACCACTGGACCACCGTGTCACCCACTGTTGATATATCACAATGAAATGTTGTTGTTGCATCACCAGTGTTTTGTGTTTTCTAGGACAGTAAAAGTTTCATTTGTGTTAAACTGGGATATACAGACACACTTTCTACATTATACTTGTGTACAGTCAGTGAGAGACCAATGGTTTTACTGGCTGACAGTATTTAGTGTTGTTACGGCAGCATGAGCCACTTGGGTGAGTAATGAAGTGTTCTGGAGGCTGTAGTGCAACACTGGTGTGCTCAGGTGTGTGAAAGCACATTGAGTTCTTTCTCATTCAGTCGAAGGCTTTGTTATACATAGTCTAGTCATATTTGATAGCTGCATCAAGTGTTTTGTGATTTGTATGGATGAGAATGTATTAATTCTGTTTTTTATTTGCAGATGATGCGTGTGTATGGTGCAGTGATGAATCAACCATCTCTGTTGCTGACAGGTCGTCTTTGTCTTAAAGGTTTGTCTGAGACGTGTGTGTGTGTGTGTGTGTGTGTCAAATTATCGTCCTGTTCAGAGATAAACCTTCGAAACAAAAAAAAGGATTTGTTTGTGGGTCAAGGGTGTATGAGTAGCCTTGTCCCCTTAGGACCTTGTGAAGGATCGCTGGGGGGTGACAAACAAGTATATCTGTCTTCCAGTCTCTAGTAATTTAGAAAAAGAAAAATATTTCATTCTTAGTAAACCTGTTTCTTCGAACTTTTCACAGAGTTTCTTAAACATAATCTGAACAAAACTAGTAGGAGATTTTGTTCATTTGTTTTGTTTATTTGCACATGTAAAACAGGAAACAAATAGTTATTTACATTTCTCTCTGACCAGGGGGTGAAGTGGAGAGATGTGCTGGTGAGTTTGGAACTCCGAAGAGGGGTTCTAAATAGACCTCACCTATTATTATTAATCGCAGAGTTCAGAAAAAAACACGTTTGTAAGAAGTAAAAAAACAAACGTGAACAGAAACTTAAACCATGCTATTGGACCAATCCAACGGTCTCTTTTGATCTCTGCAAGTTTGACTGTTCAAAAAAAATGTACAAGCAAAGAAAGAAATGCATCAATATAAACCAGTGATAGTGTGATGACTAAGAATAAGATGCATTTTCTTTTATTTTTTTTTTTACAAATACAAATTAATAAAAAAAATACTACTTTATAGTTCTACTCTTGGTTTTGAATTATTTCTGATTGTGATCACAATCAGAAGTGGCAGACCAGGGTGGTGGTCTCACTCTTCAAAAGGGGGACCAGAGGGTGTGTGCCAATCACAGAGGCAAGACAGCCTTCTGTACTACAAGGTTCTGGAAAGAAGGGTCAGGCCAATTGTCGAATCTTTGATTGAAGAGGAGCAATCAGAGATGAATAAAGATTAATCAATCTATGTAGGAATGCAGGTTCCATTATTACTCCGAAAGAGTACAAGTGACCGCAATGAGCTTCCTCAGAAGAGTGGCGGCTGGCTTTTCCCTTAGAGATAGGGAGAGGAGCTTGGTTGTCAGAGAGGGGTGCAGAGGAGAACCAGAGAGGAGCCAGTTGAGGTGATTCGGACATCTGGTTAGGATGCCACCTGGACGCCTCCCTTGGAAGATGCTCCAGGAACATCCAGCTGGGAGGAGGCCCCGGGGCGGACCGAGTACTAGGTGGAGAGATTATATCACTACCCTGGCCTGGCAACGACCAGTTAGAGCTGGCTGGAGCATGGGGCTCCCTGTTGAAGCTCTTACCCCCGTGACCCAACCTCAGATAAGCAGATGTGGATGGATGGATAAATTTAAATTGGGTTGGTTTCATGTTATTTTAATGTGTTTTATGTGTCTTTTAAATTGTTCCATCTTTGGCTTCTGATATTCGATTTTGAACTTCTATTGTAATTTGTATTGTTCTTATACAAATAAAGTTTACTTGGTATCATACAGCCTGTGGTGACTGACGGGGTCAAAAATGAATGAATGACTGGTAACGATGTCAATGACATACATGAGCACACATCACCTTCGAGCTCTCCCTGCCCTGCGCGGAGGTTAGCGTTTCGCCATACATTTGTCAATGCCTTCTGAGGGAGGGGCTCTCGTCTGACAGCACGCCAATCGCTGCTTTGTGTTGCTATGTCGAAGGATAACGTTGGCTCCTGCCGTTTGATAGGCCACGTGGCCAGTGGCGAGTCCAAAGCTAGCAATGCTCATGGTTATGTTAACAAGCATCTTTTCAATTTGCTAAAGTGCTTCACAGTGCGGAGAACTGATTTATCATTTGTGACAAAAAACAAACAAAAAAAAAAAATCCACCAAAAATACTCAACACTGAACGTTACAACATTGATGAGATGCTTTTCTTGATTTTTGGTGCTTTTATTTTTGTCAGTGTGGGAGCTGAAAGCAAATGAAGGAGCGACTGTGTGGTTGAGTACCACTGAACGGGACTAATGTGCTTAAATGACTCACCGCCAAGAACACAGTGATTTTTCAATGTGGGGCAGAGGGCTTATTGTGATAGAACACAGCCGGGTCATTTGTTTCCACACCAAAACCTGCTCAACCTGACTTGTGTGGGATGGGGAAACGTTAAAAGCAGCTGGCCTGCGGATTGTTTTCACATCAACTGCTTCTTCTCGCCTGGCCTCCATGTCTAAATTCACACGCAGGAGACACCTCTGTCTCCGGTTTGTGACAAAGCAGGTGTGGCTCCCTCAGGCCCCTCAGCTGGTCCTGTATCATTGTCTGCACTCGCCTTACATCCGTCACATGGTCGTCAAATGACACAGCTCAAGTTACTCTGGCCTCTGATGTCTGATGTTTACTGAACATTTACACAGATTTGACAAATGTAGCAGTGGCATAGCAGTTACATAAAACATAAAATGACCAAGATGGTTAAAGAGTTAAATTACTTCAACGACTGAATAAATAACTTTACACATACAGCTTATTCATAAAAAAGGGGGTTTATTAATATAGCACATGAGTCCTTAGTAGCGGCATAGAAATACAGTCAGAAAGTCACCAAAATTGTCATGGTGGTGTGTTTTGGTTCTGTGTCTGTGTTTGTTTTCCTTTTTGCCCTGTGTTTCTCCTTCCTCTGGCTGGCAGTGGAGGTGTGGCCAGGCTGATTGGGAGCAATCAGCGCACCTGATTCCCATCGGCGCGCTGATTGCTCCTGCTCTTAAGCCGTGCGTGGGCTGCGCCCCACTGCCAGATTGTTTGTGCTTCATGCCTTACTCTCCCGCCATTTGTTACTCTCGTCCGTCGCTTCTCGTTTGCCCTCTAGCTCTTGTTCCGTCGTGTTTTCCGGTTTCCGCCTTAGTGCGCGCTTTCTGTTTGATTCGGTCTGTGTTTCTCCCTCCAGTTTTTGTGGAGCGCTTTTTGTTCTCTTCGTGTCTTGTGTTTTCGCCCCTTGTGGTTGTTTTCTGTTTTCTCTCGTTCGTGTCCTGCCCGCTCGCCACGGTGCAGTGCGTCCTTAGTTTCGGCCGATTTTGCGTTCATTCTTTCCCGAGTGTTTTGTTTTTCATACCCTGTTTGTGCAAAGAATAAACCTTTTGTCGCTTAACCTGTGTTCGCTTGTGAATTGCCCTGCACTTTGGATTCACGCCAAAACCTCGGGCTTCGGCCCCCTGACAAAAATAAAAGTAAAGTCACATATTGGAGGATTGCTCCAGCCGCTAAAGGCCTAAACAACAAGGTTTTGAGCTGACACACCTCCAGGATTGAAGGAAGTATGTTTCAAGTGGGGGAAGTACAGACACTGAACTCCGC